>QZWS01000224.1:0-11458 GCA_004114245.1 Zoopage sp. CT-All
GCGACGCGATCACTGATGCCTTCCGCAAGGGAGTGCACAAGGGAACCAAGCGCCGAGTGCGCACTGAACGATGGCTCGCCGCCCTGGACAATGGGGGCAACGTGTTGCAGTCAGACTGGGTATATTACAGGGTCATCCCCAACACAGTGATTCAATTGCTAGTGCAGACCACGGGAGTGACGGATCACAAGGCCGGCCTCGCCCTATTGAGTGGCTGCACTGAAGCACGCGAGGCATTTATCGAGCGGGTTTGGAAACCACGCTGCCGAGATCAGATTCAGTGGGAACGGGAGGTATGCATCACGGCAGTGCAGAAGCGCACCTACAGTGCGAGGGCACCAGAGGATGCGCAGAGCCTGCCAGGGTCGAGACCAGTTCAATTGATGGCTCAACCGGATGCTGAGGGCCACGGTTTCCCCCACACGAATGGGGGTTTTCACCCGAGCCCAAGCCAACAGGCGCCTCCCTGGGACGGACAAGGCGCTGACGCACGACAACCTCCAAGGCACAAATCCGACACGCTCAGGGAACGCTGGAAACAGGCGGGCATTGCCCTAATGCGGGCAGTGTATGGGAAATGGTGCATTCACCCGCTGAGCTCGGACCAGGCTGCAGGGCCCCCAACTACACCCAATGGACACTAGCAAGTCCTGACAGAATACAGTGGCAGCCCTAAGACTTTTGAGTCTTGTTGGAGGGGACAAGTGCTCAGGCGTGTAGCTGCAATGTCTCATGTATGGGCGTTGCAAAGCGCGCGCTGCCAATGTCAGGCCCACTCGGCAGTTGAAAGTCAAAAAAAAGTGATGTGAACAGGTGACTGTGCGTCTATGATCCCCATAATAGGATGGATCAGAAGGCAGTATGGTCAATAAGGCCTTTATATGCGACTATTGCTATGTCTTCTAATTAACAAATAATGGCTACTGATATCTAGTGTCCACATATTATGGGCTCTATTACTGAATATATGTATTTGATGCATTACTGCAGCAGCTCAATACAGTTGGGAGTAGATATAAGTGGGGTGGAGTGATATGCAAAGCAATTGCAAGCCTTTTTATCAATGATTAGTAATTAAATATGAAATTGCTAAGCAAAGTTTGTTTTTGCAAGTGTGGTGTGGGTGGCAATGAGGTTCTGTGGAATATAATGTAATGAAAAAGTGGCTGCTACTTTCTACTGTCACACCACAGCAAGTACAGTTAAAATTATACTCTACTATACTACTTAGTGAATAAATTGATTATATTATTATGTATAGTAGTGAAAAGCAGATGACACTGGACTGCATATGTCATGTGAGAGAGAATATACTATAGAGTGAGTGTTATGCCTATTGGGTGTTATACTCGTGGATGTGAAAGGGACTTGGGCAGGAATACGATGGAAGTCTATGTATTCCTGGTCCCGGAAAATACACCAAAGAGAAAAGAACACAGTCACAACCTGTGATGACCGGCTCGACGGGAGGGATAACCCAAGGGGTGAGATGAGGAGGAGAGGAGATGCAGGGGTAATTAGGTGTATTAGGGTCAACACTGGTGTTGACAAGACAAGAAGAAAAGTGACTGTTACACAACCCCTGTCATGGCCGTGCACCACACTGGGGACTAGGGCTCCTGGAGGCAGTTAGAGGATGATGGACAAGGGATGGTGGGAATAACTAGTGTTTATTGCACAGAGAAAAGATGAGACTACTCTGCCAGGATCAATCAGAATAGTGAGATGTCTATTTATCAACTTGTATTGCACACATTTCTTTTTATAGTTTTTGAGTCCTTCTAGAAGGCTCTACATAACACATGCTTTAACTGCATTCCCAAGTTTGTGGTCACATCACATCATCAAGCTTTGCTTCAGTATATAGAATATGTTGCAATTATATATTTTGGCAATGCAACAATGAACTCTAATTTTAACATAGACTCATAACTACAAAGTTTCAAATGCCTACTCTTAAGCAGCTTCATAGTTCAAAACTGCAGAATCTCACTGCAGAACTCGATCTGCATTAGTATGCGGAAATGGCAGGAAGCGATATCCTTTCGACTGCTCCTACAAGCAGCTCCTGCCTGTTCGCATAGGACAACTAGAGTTGGTTCCGAATTCATCCATCGCTGCCATTCTGAGCAACGGCCGCCGCAAAGTGCCAATGGAAGCCTGCGAATCTCCACGACACCGATTGCGACAGAACCAGAAAGACGCCAAGCTGTACACGATGGAGAATGCGTAGCAAATACCTATTTTCAGTCATAGACGTCCATACTCTGACCCAAGCCCGACCGATGCCTTTGCGAGCTCCCCCCAGCGCACTCGACACACCTACTGCTCCGCAGCAGCATCCAACTTGCCCTGCCAATACGCGCCGACGGACCCAGGCAGCTGGCTCAATATATCCCGACGGACAATCGGTACGCCCTCTACGAAAAGCAATACACCGGCCCCGGCGGCAACACCCCAGCTCACCAGCGGGACAATCCAGCGGGTGAGCTTCTCGGCGTTTGTTGGGAAGCGGGTGCCGAAGCGCAGCGGCGCGGTGATGATTGGCAGCGGCATGACAGGTGAAAATCAAGCAGTCACTACGTCTCTTTATCCGGGGTTGTGCCCCGGGTAGCTGTATTTAACTGTAATCCTGGTTTCTCTCTATATCTACTATATGAAATTATGTTGCGGGCGGGCTGCTGTGACGACCGTGACGGCCATAACGGCCATCACCCATCACCCTACAGGCTAATGCAAAGTATGGCATGTGATTTCATGCTGTGCACTATTCACTACACGATGGTCTCGAGCGCACGGGCATAGTCTAGCATATGGGCCATCACTGCTCCGGCCTCCGTCACGTCCTGCATGCTGCCGTCCTGCATCACACCACTGTTGAACGCAGTCTGCAGCCGCCTCTCCTTGGCCTGCGTGAAATCAATAACACGCTCGCCCGCAGCGAGCTTCCACCCGCGGGAGGCACACATCTGCAACAACACATCCGCACCAGAGTGCAGCGAGGCAAGGCCCAGAATCACCATGGCGTCGTCCCAAGCCAGCGAATCGTAGGCGCGCTCCACCCCCGCCGCAATATCCTCCCGCACCCCACCACCAGCACTCCCCTTGAGCATGTCGCAGAAAACGGCGTAGAGGGGATCGGGCACCTCCACGGCGGTGCGCGTTACAAGCACCCGGTGATAGCTTCCCTCCATCAGCCGCCGCTCAAGATCAACCACAAACACGAGGTGTGGTGTCAGAAGAATGTGGCGTGGGAGCGCGGCAATATAGAGATGGAAATCCGCCACGCGCGAGGTGGTGAGCAGATGTAGCAGATACAGCCCGGTGATGCACCCCCGGTGCCTGGACTCTGCGCCAAGGAGGCCTGCGTAGTCGGTGTACAGGGGCTGGAGCTGCGCCACGTAGCGCTCGAACGCGGGGATATCATGGGTGCGGAGGGCGTGGCGGGCGCCGAGCTCAAACGTGTCGCGGGCCAGCAGCAGATGGCGGGGATTGGGCGACGCGTGGATGTCGAGGCTGAGCAGGGCCAGTTTGAGCTTGGCAAGCAGTGCGCCGCACTTGCGCAGGTCGCAGGCGGCGTCGGCGGAAAAGGCGCGCTGCAGCTGCGCAAGCAGGGCGTGGGCTGCGTCGTAGGGGGACATACGTGTGATGACGCCGCAGGCACGTGACTCGCATGGACCGCCTGGCGCAGTTGTCGCTGGTCAGCCGCATCACCGCCGAGCTGAGCAACCACCTCGGCATCGCGGACTCCGTCTTGGGTAGGCACGCTTGCTCCGCGGCGTTTCTGACC
Organism: Zoopage sp. CT-All; assembly: GCA_004114245.1. NCBI lineage: Eukaryota > Fungi > Zoopagomycota > Zoopagomycetes > Zoopagales > Zoopagaceae > Zoopage > Zoopage sp. CT-All. Next base: position 3,791 of record QZWS01000224.1, read on the forward strand.
GTTCCAGCCGAGTTTGTTATTGATCTGCACTCCAAAGCCGCCTCCTTTGCCGCCTTTCGCCAGGCACTGCTCGACGCCGGTGGAGATGATTTCTCCGAGAGCTTGATCGCGAATCTTGATCGCATTGCTGCGTTGATGCGGCCAAAAGGCAATGCGCTTGGGACCGGGAGCGGTGGAGGCGAGGACGATCATGACCAAACGACAGTGGCAGGCGCGGATCTGAGTCATGCCGAGGAGGTGGGCCGCAAAGCCCGCGTGTTCCCTGGTCTTGCCATCCCAGATACCGAGTACCATGGAGAAGTGCTTCCCTCGGATTCGGTTGAAGCTGCCAAGAATGGAGGTGTCGGGATGGAGGAGCTCGAAGAGTTACTTCACCAGAAACGCACCGAGGCGCTCGCCACCATGAAACGGCCCCGTGATGATGATGCAGGCGATGAGTGGCATCGCGCGGAAAGGAGACGAGGCAGTGTGGATGAATATGGCCGGGATCGCTATAACGCATATAGTTCACGCCGCAGGCAAGACTCCCCACGGTCGCGTTCCAGATCGCCACCACGGCGCTCGCAGTATCACCGAGATGCGTATGCTGGCCATGATAGACACCGTGGTCGGTCGCCACCGCTCCGCCACTCTACCAGCAATCTTGATCCCGAGCCAAAGCAGTACAAGATCTACCGCGGCAAGATCGCCACCATTAAAGACTTTGGCGCCTTTATCCAGCTTGAAGGGGTCAGGCCGCCGCCCTCGTCGCGCAATGGGGCGGCGGAAGGCATGGTGCACGTCAGCCAGATCCAATCAGGTCTCGTACGGCTCAACACCCCCGCCGAGGCTGGGCTTGTGCGCGGCGCTGTCGTCTGGGTCAAGGTCATGTCCACCGGCGGCGGTCGCACAGCCCTATCCATGAAGGATGTCGATCAGCACAACGGGGCTGATCTGACCCCGCATTTGAATCCAGATATGGCGAGCAGTGCCGCGGCCACTGGCGCCAATGGAGTGAGTGTCGGCTCCTCGCTCGCCGCCCTACAGCCTGCCTCTGCTGCCTCCGCTTCCTTCACCCTCACCGACCGCAAGCATGTCAGGAAACGACTAACTTCCCAGGAACGCTTCGAACTGAAACAGCTCATCGCTGCCGGTGTCCTCGATCCCCGTGACGCACCTGAGCTCAACTACAATGACGACGACGGTCTCGCCGCCACCCACGCGGCTGGTTCGGCACTCGATGTTATGGCCGAGGCAGAGCAGGATCTCGATATTGAGATCCGCGAGGACGAGCCCGCTTTCCTCAAAGGCCAAACTCGCCAGGCCCTTGAGCTGAGCCCCGTCAAGGTCGTCAAGGCCCCAGACGGCACTATGAATCGGGCGGCGCTCCAGGGTGGTGCGCTAGCGCGCGAGCGCCGTGAAATTCGGCAGCACCAGGCCCAGGCAGAAGCTGAGAAGCAAGTGACTGATCTCAGCGCTGCTTGGGTCGATCCAATGGCGGATCCTCGCGAGCGACTGTTTGCGCAAGATCTGCGTTCCGGTGGTGGTGCTGCAGCTGCCGCTCCTCGAACCAGTATGGATCCGCGTGAGAACGATATGCCCGAATGGAAGAAGATCACGTTCAACAAGTCCGTCACTTATGGCCGCATCACATCCATGACAATTCGCGAGCAGCGAGAGTCGCTGCCTATCTTCAAGCTCCGCTCACAGCTCGTCCAAGCCATACGCGATAACCAGATTCTCATCGTCGTCGGCGATACCGGCTCGGGAAAGACAACGCAGCTGACGCAATACCTTGCCGAAGAAGGATTCACCGATCGCGGGCGAATTGGATGCACACAACCGCGACGCGTCGCTGCCATGTCTGTGGCCAAGCGTGTTGCAGAAGAGGTTGGGTGTCGATTGGGCCAAGAGGTCGGGTATACGATTCGTTTTGAGGATTGTACGGGCCCCGAGACCAGGATCAAGTACATGACTGACGGAATGTTGCTGCGCGAGTGCCTCATCGATCCCGACATGCTCAGCTACAGCGTCATTGTGCTTGACGAGGCACACGAGCGGACGCTGCACACGGATGTGCTTTTTGGCCTGCTCAAGAAGACTGCCAAGAAGCGACCCGAGCTCAAGCTTATTGTGACCTCTGCTACGCTCGACGCGGAGAAGTTTTCGGCATACTTCTTCGGCTGTCCTATCTTTACCATTCCCGGTCGCACCTTTCCCGTCGAAATAATGTACACAAAAGACCCCGAGTCGGATTACCTAGACGCTGCTCTCGTTACCGTCATGCAAATCCATCTATCCGAGCCGCCTGGCGATATCCTGCTTTTTCTCACTGGCCAAGAAGAGATCGATACGGCTGCAGAGATATTGTTTGAGCGCATGAAGGCGCTAGGCTCGTCTGTGCCAGAGCTGATAATCCTGCCCGTTTACTCGGCCCTGCCTTCCGAAATGCAATCCCGCATATTTGAACCAACACCGCCAGGTTCGCGCAAAGTCGTCATTGCGACTAATATTGCCGAGACGAGCATTACGATTGATGGAATATTCTACGTTGTCGATCCCGGATTTGTCAAGCAGAGCGTGTATGATCCCAAGCTTGGGATGGACAGTCTGGTTGTGACGCCGATCAGTCAAGCACAGGCGCGGCAACGAAGCGGACGAGCCGGTCGCACAGGGCCTGGCAAGGCGTATCGGTTGTACACGGAGCAGGCGTATAGGAACGAGCTGCTGCCTTCAGCCATTCCCGAGATTCAGAGGACCAATTTGGCCATGACCGTGCTGACACTCAAGGGTATGTCGCGTCTCGTGCTGATTGATTGGCAATATGTATATTAGGGATGGGAGTCAACGATTTGATCCGATTCGATTTCATGGACCCGCCTCCAGTCCAAACGCTCATCACCGCTATGGAACAGCTCTATGCGCTAGGAGCGCTCGACGAGGAAGGCCTGCTCACGCGTCTTGGCCGACGCATGGGCGAGTTCCCGCTGGAACCGCAACTCTCCAAAATGCTTATCCTCTCGGTCGATCTCGGATGCAGCGACGAGGTGCTCACCATCGTAGCCATGCTAAGCACATCACAGACGATCTTTTACCGCCCCAAAGAGAAGCAGGCGCAAGCAGACTCGAAGAAGGCCAAGTTCCATCAGCCCGAGGGCGATCATCTCACACTACTGGCTGTCTACCAAGGCTGGAAGAACTCCAAGTTCAGCACCGCCTGGTGTTTTGAGAATTTTGTCCAATCACGTAGTTTAAAACGCGCCGAAGACGTCCGTAAGCAGCTACTGGGAATCATGGATCGGTACAAGCTCGATGTTGTTTCCGCGGGACGGAACTATAACAAGATTCGCCAAGCGATCTGCGGCGGATTCTTTCGCCACGCAGCCAAGAAGGATCCACAGGAGGGATACAAGACGCTGGTCGAGGGCACCCCGGTCTATATCCACCCATCATCGGCGCTCTTCAACAAGAACCCCGAATGGGTCATCTACCATGAGCTAGTGCTGACTACCAAGGAGTATATGCGCGAGATGACGGCGATCGAGCCCAAGTGGCTAGTCGAGGTGGCGCCGACGTTCTTCAAGGTCGCCGACCCGCACTCCATCAGCAAGCGGAAGAAGGGCGAGAAGATTGAACCGCTATTCAACCGGTTTGAAAAGCCCGACGAGTGGCGGCTGTCCCGAGTAAAACGACCGACCAAGGGCGGGCAAACGTTTTAGAGCCAAGGCTGGTGTTGTTGTTCAATAGCATTTAATATACTGGTGACCGCGAACTCCTGTGAATCACTAGAGTCTACGGATATGCTTACTGGTCTATAAGTATTGCAACCAAGGTTGCGTAGGTGCAGAATATTGAATTCCAAATGGATCATAGTAATTGACCAGCTCAGTTCTACAAGGATGAAATGCATAGTCAGTGAGTCCGAAAATATTTCGTATTCATGTGCAATTGTATCAGAAAGTATGACGAGCACGGCGTAGAGAGACATGTTGAATGGCATATCCATTCCACTCATCAAACTATTGGGCGTCCACAGCTATGCCTTCAGATCTTGACGTAGACTCTTCGCTAGATTTAGTTGGGGTCGTGCGCTCGTCCGACATGCCTGGAGCGGCGCCTGGCGCGGTGCCTGGCGCGGTGCCTTGGGTGGATTGCGCAATATGACCAGCGGAGGTAGTTGGACGAGCTGCCACCTCACGATTGTATGCTTCTAGAGAGGCCCTGGGCTGAAGTTGGGCATATATATGTGCCTCAAGACCAAGCTTAGCTAGTTCGGATTCATCGAGAATTACATCTCCATTCTTGGCTTTCAACTCATTAAAGTGGTTATTTTCAGCCGTTTCCCGCGTTTGGTGTTCTTTGTCCGTCACGCCTGACCAATATTGAGCATTCCTTCGATTTAAGTACGCCTTTAAAACGGGAAGGGGTTGACTCCTGACGTATTGCATCACAAAGCGATGAACATCAGGGAGCTTGAGAGGGTAGGGCTTTTTAAATGTGCCTTCTTTCTTGGCCTTTTCAATTCTCTCTTGCTCATTCTTTCTCGCTTCCTTTAGATGCTCCAGCATGAATGTGTCACCCTTCCTGGGCCTGGTACGCGGCATGGGCTCTTCAATTCCTGTCCAGGCTTTCACCTCCTTGAAGAGATACATGGTGGCCTTTTTTCTCAGACTGTGCACTTCGCCTGCCGTACACGGTGCCGTATCTTGGGCGGGTTGTGTACCGCGACCAGTGGGTGTACCTTGGCGAGCTGCCATCTCACGATTGTACTTCACTAGCTTGCGAATAGATTGCTCCTGAGAAAACTTATACGCGCTGGCACGTGTAGCTTCGATATCCAGAGGCCCGAGAGGCATGAGATTCGTTTCGGATTGCTTCCTACCCTCCTTTCTGAGTTCATCACGATAAAAATAATCTTTAGCCGTTGCGACTATGTGTTTCTTATCATCGGGCCAGATTGAACTAGTATACTGGAATGATTGCGCACCAACATTGCCAGGGCCACTGGCCTTGACCGAGATGGGGATGAGGATGGAGATGGAGATGCAAATGGCAGCAAGGGCGACGAGACCGCTGGATGAGCAGCGGAAGAGCATTTTTCGAGTGATCTGCGGTTGCGGAGGCGTGATGCGCTGGTGGTTGCGCTGCGTGTCTGAGTGGAGAAGAAGCTGAGACGGCTTATTCGGGTATTTACGCGTTGAGCATACTTGCAAATTATAAGCAAAATAGTGATTGACTAGCACAGTTCTAGAGCACGACATAGAGAGATATGTTGAATAGCATATTCATTCCACTCATCAAACTATTGGGCGTCCACAGTTATGCCTTTAGATCTGACGCAGACTCTTCGCTAGACTGAGTTGGGGTCGTGCGCTCGTCCGACATGCCTGGAGCGGTGCCTGGAGAGGTGCCTTGGGTGGATTGCGCATTATGACCAGCGGACGTAGTTGGACGAGCTGCCATCTGACGAGGTGGCATCCGACGAGATGCCAATCGTCGAGCGGCTACCTGACGAGGTAACATCCGACGAGCTGCCATCCGACTAGCTGCCACTTCACGATTGGATTCCTTTAGAGAGGCAATGGGCTGAAGTTGGGCATATATATGTGCCTCAAGACGAAGCTTGGTTTGCTCCAATTCATCGAGAACTCTGTCTCCTTTCTTGGCTTTCAACTCATCAAAGTGGATATTTTCAGCCGTTTCCCGCGTTTGGCGTTCTTTATCCGTCACGCCTGACTGAGTACCTTGAACGGAGTGAGCTGTCATTCGATTTATGTACTCCACCAAGACGGGAAGGGGTTGACTCTTGATGTAGGTCAACACAACGCGATGAATATCAGGGAGCTTGATAGGGTAGGGCTTCTTGAACGTGCCTTCTTTCTTGGCCTTTTCAATGTTCTTCTTTTTGATCCATCTTTCAAGCGCTAGACCATTTTTGTTGAGTGTGTCACCATCCTCGGGCCTGGCACGTGGCACGGGTTCTTCAATTCCTGCCCAGGTTTTCACCTCATTGAAAAGAAGCACGTCGGCCTCTCTTCTCTTGCTGCGCTCTTCGCCTGTCGCGTATGGTACAGTTTCCTGGGCGGGTTGTGCACTGCGACCAGTGGGCGTACCTTGGCGAGCTGCCATCTTACGATTGTACTCCACCAGCTCGGGAATGGTAGTCTCCAGGGAATACAAATACGCTGTGTCATGCGCATTTTGGGTATACTTGGGCTTGAGAACCGAGAGTTTCCTTGGGGATATCAGTAGACCCCACTCTCTGAGCAGATCACGATAGTAATACTCTTCAGCCGTTGCCCGTATGCTGCTCTCTTCATCGGGCCCGATTGAGTTGGTATTCTGGACCGGCTGCGCGCCAGGATCAGTGGGATCAGCATGAAGAATTGCAGCGGGTGGGGTGCCCTCGCCCTGGGCAGCACCAACATTGTCGGGGCCACTGGCCATGACCGAGACGGGGGTGGAGATGGAGATGCAGATGGCAGCAAGGGCGACGAGCCCGATAGTTGAGCAGCGGAAGAGCATTTTTCGTGTGATTTGCTGTTGCGGAGGTGTGTTGCGTTGGTGGTTGTTTGCGCGTTGGAGTGTGGCTGGGTAGAGGAGAAAAATGATGCCTGGAGCCTGGCATGGTTTCATCAAGTGGTGCCGCCCATTGCTGCGACGGTGGTCTTCTAAAGCATTGCTCCTGTGTAGTCTACTCAATAGTGCAACATATTATACTCTTCTCCATTCTCTGTTCCATTCAGTAGAATAAGCAGAAAGCAGATGCTGAACCAGACAGTTCTGCGGATTGTATTAGTTTGCAAAAGCTCCACATATAACGCATGCTCTTCAATACACTATCAATAATAATGGCATCGAGTAGTGTTTAGAACGACATGTGACTGACCACCAGGGGATGCATGCAAAGCAGCAAGTGCCCTACTACCGTCTACTGAATACACGCCCCACTGAATCAACTAAATCCTTGCATCGCAAGAGCACTGCACGTGTCCTCCGTGCCTTCCATGCCTTCCTTGCCTTCCATGCCTTCCTTGCCTTCCGCGTCTTGCAGCTAGACCATACCAACCTGCTCTCAGACGCGCTGCACTTTCGTCTCACCCATCTCCCATCTTGTCGCCATTCGCATGTTCTACTCCGAGACGATCCTCGCGCGCAAGGGTCCTCTCGCGCGCGTCTGGCTCGCCGCGCACTGGGAGCGCAAGCTTTCCAAGCAGCAGTTCCTGCAAACAAACCTCCGCTCGACCGTGCGCGCCATCACCGGGTCCGAGCAGCCGCTCGCGCTCCGCCTCTCCGGCCAGCTCCTCCTTGGCGTCGTCCGCATCTACTCGCGCAAGTGCAGATACCTGCTCGAGGATTGCAACGAGATTCTGCAAAAACTGAAGCTCGCGTTTCGGTCGGACGGCCAGCTGAATCTGGACATCAGCGGCGAGCTCTTCGTGGCTGGCGCCAGCCGCGAGGCCTCGAGCACCGCCAAAGCGGCCATCACGCTGCCGAACCGTGCCACTGAGTTTGATCTCTTCCTGCCGATGCCCGATATCGCTGGAATGTGGGCTTGTTGCGCTGCTGCACAGGCTGCTCGCTGACGCTTGCTAGGACCCTTGCAGACGCGAGAAAGCGCACCGCCGCGATGACAACCCCGACTCTTGCTGCGCGTCAGGAAGATATCACGCTGCCGCCTTCCCGTAG
>QZWS01000225.1:0-16473 GCA_004114245.1 Zoopage sp. CT-All
GAGTATACAAAAGCTGTGTCGGCCATGTGGGACTTCCAACATAGCACTTTCTTCTGCAAATTCCACTACCTACTATCTGTGCCCTAATACCTTCTGTTACAACCATGTTACATTCCAACACATTACTAGTGCCATTGGCTTTGCTGACAACAGATTCCAGCAGTTGACTCTTTGGGAGAGTAGCTTCTCAATAAATACCTCATTTGGTGGATTTGAATTCAGCAGAGCAATGGTTAAAGCTGAAGCTGCCTTCTTTGACTCATACACAGTGGGCATTATATTGGAAGTAGTGACTTGAGTCAGTGGTGTGGTGATAAGCATGACAGCTTGGTCAGACACACCAGCCTAGAATCCAATCAAACCTAATGGAACAAGACATCATCAAGATAATGGCATAGCATTAGCAATCTGGCAGTATAAAAGGAGGGCAAATCAGCTTGTCTCCTGACAAATACCAAAATTCTATTACTTCTGAATATGCAGATTTAGAGCAATACTATTTCAATACACCAAGATAACCAATTAGGATGACAGAAAGTGGATAAGCTTGAAGCTGATACCAGCAGACTCCATTGTAACCAATTTAAAAAGCCATTCACTCGACACCGTCAACACATGAGGAGAGATAATGTGGCATGCATTGAGCCTTGACTTCAACGCAAGCATACTAAGTTAAGAGTGACCGCCTGGGTTAAAAACCGTCAAACACATGCTTCGCGCCGCCCGCCGTATGGCCAAGCCCGCGTTTATCTCCGTCACTGCAGCCACCCATGCCCGTCTCGTCTCCTCTTCCGCCATGCCTGCTCTCCCTGCCCTCCCGGTGCCGCCGTTGGCAACCACCATGGCCGCGTACCGCCTCTCTCTCAAACCAATTCTCTCCCGGTCACTTAGGCGCCGCTTCGACAAAAGCTTCTACAAATTCGCGTCCTCTCCGCTCTCTGCGACTCTACAACAGCGGCTGGAAGCCCGTCACGCATCAGAGCCCTCGTGGTTTGCAGACTGGTGGAATAAGGCAATGCGCGACGCGTACTCTACTTCCTTGATGGGAAAGACCTCGTATTTCTATGTCCATAAGCATCTGCCGGAGTCGCATGGCATGACAAAGAAGTTGAATGTGTCGGCGCAGGCGCTGCGTGCTGCAGAGATTACTGCTGCAGCATGGGCGTTTCGAAACGAGGTTGTGAGCGGCACCATTGCTCCAGATACTACCAAGGACGGCCCGTTGTGCATGGAGCAGTACAAGTACATGTTTCATACGTACAAGTACCCCGAGACGCGCGACAATCGCGTCGTGAGCTTCGTGGGCGCCGAGGCTGTTGAATCGGTGATCGTGACCTGCCAGAACCATTTCTTCGAGGTGCCAATGCGGCTTCCCGACGGTTCGCGGGATCTCTCCGTCGCCGAGATCGCCACGCAGTTCCAGATTATTCTTGACAGCGCGCAAAAGCTGGATCCTGCCCCAGGATATGGAATATTTACGACGACAGACAGAGTTAGTTGGTACTTTAACCGTCGGAGTCTTATCGCACTTAACCCCGAATTGCATCCGCATCTCTTGCGCCGCATCGAAGCGTCCGCGTTCCTTGTCGCTCTGGATGATACATCGCCTACGACGCTTCAGGAACTGTCTGAGGCGTGCTGGCACGGCGGGTCTGCAAACGGCGCCAATCGCTGGCTCGACAAGAGCATGCAGTTCATTGTGTTTAAAAACGGTCGTTCGGGGTTCTGTGGTGAGCGCTCGCGGATGGACGACATGGTGACGCTCCGGCTCAATGAGTCTGTGTGCTCCCGCATCACGCGCGGGGATTTCGCAGCCACGGGCCCGGTGGATGCATCGCTTCCCGCTCCGACCACCCTTGACTTCACCGCGCCAAACGAAGAGCTCTCTGATGCGCTGGAATACACCCAGCGTCGGTTCAAGGATTTGATTGGGTCACAGGCTCTTTTCGTGCTCCATATTCCCGGGATAGGGTCGAAGCGCATCAAAGCCCTGCGTGTCTCGCCCGACGCATTTGCGCAGCTAGTCATCCAACTCGCATATCATAACCATGTGGCTGATAATCACCCGGCATGCGAGTATGTCTCTACGCGTAAATTCGCTCTTGGACGTATTGAGACGTGCCGTGTGTTGACCAACGAAGTGGTTGCATTTTGCCGGTCCATGATGCGACGAGAGGCTGCCCCTGAGGGCAAGCCCGTGCCAGATCTCAACACACTGGCCGGGCTTGCGCGCACTGCCATGGCACGGCAGTCTGAGAACAGAAAACTGGTGATGAATGGCATGGGTATCGACAATCATTTGTGGGGGCTGAGATTGATGCACGATGAGTCCAAGGATGGCCCGCTGCCATATATACTTACAGGTGAAGCCCTGTGGCATTCTGATTACTGGTATATGTGAGTTCATACTGGCATGTGACGTGTAATAGTGACGCAATGTGATAGGGCGACGTCGCAAATGACAAGCGAGTACTTTGACGGCTACGGCTTTGCCGCGGTCGAAAAGGATGGCTTCGGGATTGCGTACATGATTCAGGAGGACACGCTCTGCTTTAATTTATCGTCTCACGTAGCGCATTTCAATGAGGAATTGCTCGAGACGCTCAATTGGTCAACGGGTGTTCTCGCGAAGCTGCTGGCGGAGGATGTGAGTGTGAATAGGAAGGCGACTGAGGCGGCCATCGAGACCATGGAGGATGACCTATAGAATTGAACATTGCAAGAATGATGCGTTGAAATATAGCTGTTTTATTGTGAGTAAACAGGGCTGTTGGATATAATCAGCAAGCCCTCACTGAGGAAAACGCGTCGCTTGACGTATCATTCAAATTCCGCGATCATCGCCATGGCCCGTCCAGCTCGCCAAGCTGCCTCCCGTGCCCGTACTGCTATCGCCACACCAGGTAAGTACAGAAATTTATACCAGCTTACTCATCAGGGGGCAGACCGGTCGCGGCGAGAGAGCTCCCGGCGCGGATCATCCCATTCCAACGATGCGGATATGGACGCCGGAGACCAACATCGCGACTCCACGGACGAGAGCGACGAACCGGAAGACGATCCGTCTGAAGATGAGGATGAAAGTTTCGCACCCAAGCGTGCTGGTCGGCGAAAGTCAACGACCGTTGCGACCGCTGCGACCACGCCCAAGAACACTGGAAAGCGTCGTAAAAACACGCCATCGGCTCCGCGCAGCGAGGCCACAGTCGATGCGGATCAGGACCAGGACCAGGAAACTGAGGCAGAGTACGGAGAACTTTATACTGCAATGATATCTCGTGCGGCGCTCAAGTCTACTGCGCGTGATTGGCACACAAGACACCACGACGACAGTGACGCTGCCATGCTGGAACTATTGCACTTCTTCCTCAACTGCACCGGCTTCCCCGAGTTGCAAATTACGTCCTCGGAATTTCGCGACGCAGAGGAAGTTCCGCTGATAATCAAAGCCCTTGAAGCTCAAGTCGCGAAAACGAAGAAGCCTGACTATCCGTTGATTGCCAAGGGGAAGGACTTTAAGAAGTTCGAGTCGCGAATGTCAGAATTGCTCGATGCCGTCCTACAGGGTGGGTCGCCGGAGGCCATGGTCTGGGATGCAGAATTCATCGATGTACTGGATACATGGCTTACAGCGCTGGCAAGCTCAAAATTCCGGCCCTTTCGGCATACTGCAACGGTACTCGCCCTTCGACTGCACTGCACTGCCTCCAGTTTGATCCCCAAAACCAACGAGACTGAGATGAATACCGCCAGGCATCTCGATGCGGCAGAGACGGACGCGCTTGGAGCGACTTCTGTGCGCAGCGCCAAAGCCAAACGCGTCAATGATCTCCGTGAGCAGGTCGCCCACCATCGTGCCCGCGCAGAGCACCTCGTTTCCACCACACGAGGAGTAATCGACGGAGTCCTTGTGCATCGTTTCCGCGACACTGATCCTGTCATCCGTGACGTATGTGTCCGAGCTGTAGCTCGCGTCATTGAATATGTGCCAAGCGTCTACCTTGCTGACGAGTCCATCATCCGCTATCTTGGCTGGTCGTTGTCCGATAAGCATCCCCTTGTGCGTCTTACCGCAATAGAGGCGCTGGCCCGCCTTGCAGCCAACATCGTCCCCGAGTCGACAGTGCTGTCGGGCTTTATGGAGCGCTTTGCCCAACGCGTGGCCGAGATTGCTGCTAGGGACGTTGATGCTCGCTGTCGCCTCGCTGCTATCCGCGTCGCATGCTGGGCCGTCGCTCGTGGACTCATGCAGGACAAATCCATCCGTGATGTTGCCAGTGCCATTGCCGACATTGACGCCAAGATCAGAGACGAGGCTGCGTCGTTTATTCAGGCTTGGATCGCTGCAACTTTGGCCAGTGATGACGACGAGCATGATGCTGCTATGCGTGACGAAAGCGAACAGGCCAACGAGGCTATACAGCTTGCGGCACAGTTAATCCTCGAGCATGCTGGGCTGGCCGATGCTCTCTCTGTAAACATTGACAACAAGAGCCAAATATTGACAGCCAAATCACCAGAACATGATGTGATTGACATCATCTTGCGTTCTACCTGGCATGCTTTAGAGCCATTTAAGGTAGCCTTTCGGCGCTATCCATGCTGTATTAATGTCTGAACGACAGAACTGGAAATCGTTGCTGCAGTACATTAAGATGGATTCGATCGTGAATGGCCAGGATATGACAGACTTGCACGAGACTTTGTTGCTTCGTGCCATGGCAATATCTATCAACGGTCATATGCATGGTGGATTTCCCCTTCCAGGAAAGCGAAAAGTCGCAGCTCTCGATGACGAAGATATCGAAAATATTGCGAGTGAGATTGCTCGCAATGTGTTCCCCTCGCTCGCTGATCTCCTTGGACGCCATGCCGAGGACAATGTTAAGCTGGCTGCTGTCCTTCGCATTGTATTACAGTTTCGTTCCGAGATTTTCTCATCATTCCCAAGGGTAGGGTCTGATGCAGCATGTGCTGGTATATATTTTATGGCCTGTAGCACCAAAAGACCATTGTTGGCGAGCTTGCAAAGATACTGAAGATGATGCGTGCACAAGACGACGTAGTGCTTCGACTGCTTTCAACTGCGATAGTTCGCGCGTCTTCCAGCGAAGGCGAGGAAAACGCAGCCATCGCTGATGTTCTCATTGCTCTGCTGAACTCGCTCAGTGCAGTGGATGACATGGTAAGGTTATTAATGTGGCATTGGATATATATATGACATTATGTAGACTAGTGATGAGGGCTCGGCAGCAATCACGCTAAAGACCATGATTAACCTCGTCTCGGCACTTCCACCAAAGGCACTTGGCTCTGATATGTCAGCCAAACTTTTTGCTATGGCTTCGCGTATTAGCACGTTCACCGAAGGCAATCACGACGACAGTGTGCAAGAGGTGTGTTGCTTGACATTTTTGCGACTGCTTGTGATCTAATCTACCCAGGCTGCTACGCTTTCGTTGATGTTGATCCACATTTTGGCTTTACGCGCTCGAGCAAAGATCGACAGTCCTTGCCCTCCATTGGAAGACGACATTGTTTTTGCAGATCAGTTTCATCGTCAATTGCTTGCAGTCCTTGACGCCACCGCCGCCGCACATGCTTTCAGTTGCCAGGTTAGGCCATACTATTGCATAAGACATTGCTAACTGCATTGCAGCTCATCGCTCTCCTCGCTGACAGCCTATGGTCCTTGAAGGCGCAACCTAACGCGGCAGAATATATGCATCGCATTGTCCCATTGGCGCTGCCATTTCAAGAGACTCTCTTTCGCGTTTTCGCGGAGGTGGCTGAGCAAAAGGCAGCCAATACCGATGCCGAGCGAGCGCACAGCAAGACGTATTTGAAACTAGTTGCCGATATTGCTCGGTTGTTTGTGCTTGGGGCGATTGAGCTAGAATTGCTTCCGAGATTGCTGATGCATTACGGGCGCAATTCAGCAGATTTCGATGAGCTGGTAAAGTGGCTGCTCGTGCATGTCTCCGGTAAAACAGGCTTTTTGGAAGCATGCTCGCGATCATTGCAAGAGGTAGTGATGATTTCATTGGCAATGGAGCGTGACTAATCATTCTCTAGTCATTTGAGATGGATGAAAGGAGCTCTGGACCAATGCTGAAACTCGCCGATACGCTCAAGTCTACCTTGCCACCTGCTGCTAGTCTGCCGTTGCCATTTTTCAAAATGTTGATATCGTTCTGCTTCGGCAAAGTTGGAGGCTATCAGCGTATCAACAATACCCGCAGTGCTGAGAAATCGGTTGTCATCCTACGCGCAGTCATGCTTATAGCAGACAACATTAGCTCGTATCAGAAATCGGAGTTGTGCGTTTCCCTTGTAGCCGCCAAAGCGAAGCTGACTCTTGGCCATTAGATTGGGATGTATACAGTCAGGAGTCCAAGAGAACAATGTCCGAATTGGTGCCAACGGAGAGTGGGAAGCATATGAGCAGCTGTTGGCCAAGGTCACCCTCGATGAAAGCTCTCTGCTGGCGACAACCTAAAATATGTATTGCTTGTACTTGCATATATTTGCTTTCAGCTGTCCGGAAGCAGGCAAGAAGTTCCCCGGAACCAAATGGTCGGCGGACCGCACGGAGGCATGCTATTTTAATGCCAGTGCCCCCTTGTCCGTGAAACGCGTTGTACACAAAACCTTTCTGGCAACATCCTTGTTGCGACCAATTTAGAAGGCCAGTCATCCGACACTGTCAACACGTGGAACCCAAGCTTGCATTTATGCACAGTAATGCTTGCTCGGCTTAAGCTTTATGATCACGTGTGCAATGGGCCATAGTGGGCGTGCATTCGAAGACTGCAGCATAAGACTGCCTTTCCCAGCACATTTTCGTCCCACGCGCTGCCAATGGCCCTCCACCGCCCGCCAGAAAAGAATTTTTTGATCCTCACGGCCGCAGGGAAGCCGGTCTATTCGCTGTAAGAATTGCCTAGCGGCTGCTCAGGCGCTGCGACTGACTAGATACGGATCCGAGCACGAAGTGTCGACGATTGCAGGCGTCGTGCAGGCCATCACGTCGTTCTTTCACGATGACAACGACACCATTCGGTATGCCGCTTTGGCTCCACTGGACTCTGGCTGAGACTAGCTAAAGCTCGCTGCGTCGAGGTGACACTCTCATTGCATTTCTAATCCGATCTCCCATCATCCTCGTCGCATCGTCGTCCTTTGGCGAAACCGAGCGTCAGGTATTTGCCGAGCCCTACCTTATGAAGCATCATTGGATTCACGTATGCTCAGCTACAAGAGCAAATGATTTACCTGCACAGCCACATAATATCGATCCTGACGGTCGGCCAGCTCGACAGGCTGTTCAAGAACCGAATTAATTTTGATCTCCGTCGTGTCTTATCTGGTTAGGAGCGTCCAATCTACTGCCCATTGCCTTACTCCATCCTTAGGCACGGAGAATACGTTCGACCTTCTGGTGTCGGATATGTGTGTGAATCCGTCAGTGACGTCGAATGCGGTGCAGTTTCTGCGAATGGCGCTGTCGACGCGGCAGAAAATCCACAAATGCTTCAAGCTTGCAGCCTCATCCAAGCCAAAGGCATACAGTTGCCATCTAGTGAAGCCTCTGACCCTGGCTAGAGTATTCTCGCGGCCATGCTCATCAGCGGTGATAAGCTTTTGGCGCTTACACGCGACGACACGGCTCCCCTCCATCCAGCGGGTATGCTTCGTTGTGTGTGTTGCTGTCGTCACATTAAATGACAAATCAGATGTTCGCATTGTGCAGAGTCTGGCGCGATCCAACCTGACCTACGGCGGCGGCGAGTCGTGGGCGCCTATATGCCTGCCACGATTCAACCCCGAGGCCTATGTCCATGCGTACATGTACTTTCTCGACGAGGCGATTGTTCTCGTCGTCCTATCCACGAATCGCGACGGCTTTTACGAAATATCAGAGTGGAAGGACGTTCTCGTCGATGTACATTGTCAGATGGCCTACTCCTGACTGACCACCTTCATAGCACTTTGATGACCTGACCGTTTTGGAGGACATTCAAGCCAACATCGCCCTCAGCCATTACACCATCGGAGATGTGTCCATTGCCGGCCTTCGTCATTTCATCTTCAAATCAAAGGCGAGCCTTCAGTACACTGCCCCTGAAATGCTGGCCTCCGAAGATGAGCAAACGTATGAGTGCGGTCTCGTCCACAAGGCCCTCACTGCTCGCCTGTAGGATATTTCGCAACTACCAGCATGCCCAGGGCCAGCTGAATCATCGCCGTATTCCGTCCATGATCCATCAAATGTCAACACTGACCGAGACGACCTTTGGCTGGGTGGGCCACCCCAATCTCTCTCACGCGGCTAATTCCCCATCAACAGAACTCATCCAACTTTGAGATATACGCTTCGTTCGGTCCCTATGTTTCGAAAGCGAGCAGTAAGTTGGCGATATTCTTGACACCGCTGATGCCCATAGTTGTCGCCTCGGTCAATACCCTGCTTCGATGGATCCAGAAAGAGGAGGACGAGTTGTTCGTCGTTGAACCGCCAGTTCTCTGACAAGAGTTTGCATTGCACTGCCTTGTATAGCACCATAAAGCACGCACGCTGTCCATTTTAACCCTGACCTTTTTTTGGTTTATTGAACTACCGACACTAATTACCCAGGCGACCCACGGGATAGGAATACAATTACCGCGACCACACCGTCAACAGCAGCATCTACGCACATCCAGTCCGAACAACTGGTGCTGTCAGCCGCAAGGGCGCACTGACATGCCTACACAGACAGCAACCGCCGACGGGGACTCGCTCCCGGAGGTACACATTCATGTTTTTGGTTTTTCTTCGTTATGAGGCCTCAAGCCGCAGGGGATCATCGTATCCGTCATGCACGTCGATGCGACAGATTATCTAGGGGCGAATTCCCACGCCATCAACGCCAAAGCGACAGCCTCGAATGAAACACGTCTCAATGCCAACCATCAAAACACCACCGCTTGGTTCGCAACACATTACACTGGCCAATCTGAGAGTGATCACCGAGCGCCAATCGCGACGTGCGCCAAGGCGCGACACACACATACAAACTACACACACGCATACCAGCTCTATCATATGCACAGAAGACACGCGCCGAGTCAGAAGACCGACGGGTGCTCTTACTAGCTTGCGTACGCACACGCACCTCTCCTGGGCAGCCCGAGATTATGTCGTGGGGACAGCCCATGTCATCACACAAAAGGGAGAGAGGCTCGCAGGGAACCGGGGGGGGGGAGAGATTGAGCGCGCGACCGCAGCAGCCAATAACGATAAGTGGGATGAGATGGGGGGCATGGAGTCCATCCGCTGATGCTAAGTGACCACGCTGCGACATGCTTGCAGTGGGCAGACACACGGTAGACGCGAACGGGGCCAAGATAATATGCGAGCAGGAGGGACGATGATGGGAGGTGGTGGATTACATCGGAGGGGGGCACTGAGGACACACTTGTTGATGTTTTTTCGGGATGGGGGACAGAGCTCGAAAGCTCAGCAACGCACTGCGCGCATCGGGATGAAGCCGCCGTTCATGCCAATTGCTCCAAGCGGATCGCTACTGTGACGGACAAGGGCAGGAATACTGCAGGCAACGGCGCCGTCGGAGGTGGACATTCGACGGCGGCGCATCTGAGCAAAGCAGCGACGCTTGGGATCAGGCAGGTCAGACACAGGCAATGCCTCGTCGAACAGCGGGTCAAACTCGTCAATATCGACGTTTTCCTCGTCGTTGGCAATATCAATCATGCAATGGTGCAAAACGGACTCGTCAAGGAAGGATTCGGCGCGAAAGCGTTTGCTGGGACGCACTTCTAGGACCTGGCCTTGCAGGGTGTTTTCGTCATCCACCATCATGGTATCGGTCATGACCGAGACAAAGATGGGGGCGCGGTTGCCCGAGTCGACGCGTTCCAGCTTGCGCTTGCGCATGGACCGCACACGCAGCAGCTGGCGCTGGCGTTCGTCCTCGCGAAGGCGGCGCACGAGACCACGCCGGATATAGCGCAGACGGACGGCACCTCCGAGGCGCAGATGGTCGGCCTCGTCGGCGGCGGCCTGGGCGTGGGTGGTGACCCGCGGCTGCATATCCAACCAGCGCGATTCGAGCGCTGTGCGTCGCATGCGATCACGGTCCTTCATGCCAGAGCGGTGCGAGGCGGACGACGTTGGATTGGAGTTGGAGCGGGACCGGGTGGGCGAGCTGGGCGCGGCCATGGTCACGAGCGACGCGGGGGCCGAAGTCGAGCGGGCAAGACAGGCGCGCAGACTCAGCTCCGAGTCCTCCATCATCGGACTCGCTGGCGGCGTCAGCAGGGCATCCGAGTCCTCGGCAGACGATTCAGTGCCGCTGGGGGCGAGAAACGGCGTCACAGTGGCGGACAGCATTCGGGCGGGCCCGGCGACTTTGGCGCTCACTGCCGACGGGGCACACACCACGGCGCGTTCCCACGCCGCAATTTGGCCTCGGAGCTCGTTGCACCGCACCCACTCGACGATGTGCTCCCACCCAGGCTCTTCCCTGTCCCGCAGCACCTGGGCCAGGTAGACGAAGGACCAGGCTGCCACCTGCGCTTCGATCTCGTTCAGCTTCCGTCCGGGAGTGCACGCAAATGCCTCGACGACGTCGAACGCGCGCTGCAGCGCCTCGTGCGTGCACGGATGCGGCATGACACGCAGTGGCGATGGGCAGCCGATGCGGCGGCGGCGACGACGAACACGGGCGAGGACGGCAGACGTTGCTCCACCCCCACTTCCTCCGACTCCTCCCGAGACAGAATCAGCGACCATACTAAAGGCAGAGTTGCTGGATTGTCCGAGATGTATGGAGTGGGAGTTGGCAACGGTGGGTGGCTGGGGGCGGATGGGTGCTGGTGGCGGCGGGGGACGAAAAGGCCAGCTGACGTGCCAGCGTGAAAATTTTTGCCTTGTTTGCTGAGAACTGCTCTGCTGCAGAGTGTGTGAGAATTAATCCGGCAATTAATCGGCCGAGCAGTTTTATTTTTCAGCAGAAAGGTGGCTGCCGGCGTTGTTGAGTGGGCGCCGCCGAGAGACGATGCTAAGCAGTTTTACTTCCATCAGAACGTCTGGAGCCGGGTCGCCGCATTCTGGACAGTGCTGGGACCTGGCACCGCGTCAAATCCCCAGCGACGCACAACCGCCCGCTCCGCGTGTTGCACGAGCGCTCCTTGATCAGCCATAGCCAGCGAGGCGAGCACCTCCTCAACCACCTTGGCGTGATGGTGGTCCAGGCCATAACGGTCGTCCTCTACCACTACTGCAAGCTCGCTCCAGCGTTCATGCCGGCGGAGCAAAGCGAGCCAACTAGTCCAAACGGACGTGGGGATGGGGAGACCCGTGTCACGAAACTGGACCCATTCACCAATCGCTTGCTCCATGAGCGAGATTTCCTTGTTGGTCGCGCATGAGTCAAAGTACAGGGCAAGTGGGGGGTAGCTGATGCTGTCATGTACCGGCCACTTGACGGAGGGCGCCAGTCGCGGGTTGGCAAACAGCTCGGCGATTACAGCGGACATGTCGGGTCGTGGCATGCTGTGGATAATCTCCATGGCCAAAGCAAGGTGCCGGGCGCTTGACTGCCAACATGGATGCTGATCAAAGCTTGAAGGGAGTATACGGGGTCCTTCGTTGGCAGATGATTCGTTGCTATTGGGAGGATCCAGCAGAGTAATATCGAGCATCGACAGCGCACGGCTATGACTGCCCCCCTTTAGGTATGCCCGAGCGAGTGTCAAGCGCCCGCTATCATATACCTGTGCACTAGCGACAGAGCAACTGTCTGTCTGCAGAAGATGCTCGGCCTGAATGACGTTGCCGACTCGCACGTACATTTCGGCAAGCGCGACACGCGCTGCCCACATGTGAAAGCCTGCAGCGCTGTCATCCGCGAATTTCGCCCTCCACTCGTTGTAGATGCCATGAGCGGCAGCCACTGCACGCAAATTATTTGCGGCAGCATAAATCGAGATGGCTTCAAGTAGTACCTGGTCCCAGCCTGTCGCCAGGTCGGAGGTCAGGCCAGCGTGGAGCTTCCATCGCTCTAGCCACCGCATTCCAGTCGAAATGTCTCTCGAGCGACGGCATGCCCTTATAATACACGACCAGGCGGCTTCTGGATACTTTGATTGGAGTACACGCCACCAAGATTCGGTTGACGGAATATCGCCGTGACGAGCAGCCAGTCTCATCAATCGCAGGGAAAGGTGCTCAGTGAGACCAGCGTCGTCATTCTCGCGAACAAGATGCCAAAGCCACATCAGCGACGGCTCTGCAGCGACACTGCCGCTCAATACAGTCACTGCCCCATCAATCGCAGCTGGGAAGGGTCCATTTGTTGATCTTGCCAGCACATCGGCTGTAACGCATACGATATCACCCACATTTCCCGGCAGCCTTTTCCTGCGTTTCTCGGCAAGAATAGTGGGAAGCAGGTAGGTGAGCCGCTGTCGCTCTGTTGGACATCGCCAGGCAAGAATCAAGGATAAGCGCAGCGTTTCGGCTGCGATGTCGTCCGGTGGGACATACTGGCGGCCTTTGTCTTGTAGTTTTAACTTTAGCGCGTCGACCTTTTCTCGTATTACAACAAGCAGTTCGGCGGCTTCGCTATGTGAAAATCTAGTCATTTCGGCTCGACCAGCATCGAGAAGGATTCGAATCTGCATTTCTAGCGTCTTTATTACGTGTCTCGGCAAGGCAGTTGCACCGGGAAGAGTCGCTGGCGGTGGTAAAAACGGCCATCTGGATGCAAGCGCTGGTGCAGGAGAGAGGCGCGATTCCAGGATATTGTAGCACGAACGCGTCTTTGTCAGCGCGTTGTTGGTCGCCGGAACTGCATCGAGTTCGCCTAGAAGATACATGCGCTTTGAGGCGGCAGAGTTTAGCTTGCGATGGTGACGCGGTGCCGGACCGGCCAAATGACACCGACTCAGCGCGACCAGGGAGGACGGATCCAAGTCCTCGAGAGGTGCATATGTTTGCAGCAGCCGCTCTGCCATATCCCCAGGATTATCAATGCACCCAGCATAAGCTTGCTTCTCAACAATGCCAAGAACACTGTTGGCAATGGCGGCAGACGGAGAACGCGTCCTTTGAGCGCAGTCGAGGACGGCATCCAAGGCCTCGGTCAATACAACGGTATCGTTCGCATTCCAACCAACTCGACGCCTTCTCGCCATCCACCATTGGATATTTATCACCATTCGCGCCAATTTCTTTTTTGATAATCGCATTCCAAGAACATGCTTTGCATGCCGAAGCAAAGGCGCGAGAAGGCTAATGCCGTAGGCTCCAGAATCAATGTTCCTCTGAAGAAGATAGTCCATTGCTCCTCGTGCCTTCTCCTCCTACGATGATTGCTTACAATTCAAAAGGCACCAAAGACATTATACCTCTGGTCTCAGGCAAGCGTCGACGGAGCAGAACTGCGATACACCTTTGCCGCAGGCGATCATGGTGGGTTTTCTTAGTGGAACCGACACCGTTTGAGACGCGCACAGTGCCGGACACAGCGCGGGAATCTGCAGAAACGAACGCGTTCCGGTCCCGGTGGCGGCGATTATTGGCCAGCGCCGCCATGCATGCATCAGCTTGCGTTGGCTGAGCCATCAGCAGTCTGCTCTTGCCCACATCCCAGCATGACCCTGCCGAATGTGCCAAATGCCACGCGTCCATACAGCCGCAGTGTCATTTTTGGATCTGTCATCGTCACGGGACTAGCCGCAGGTTACGGCATGCGGCTGTGGAAGGCATGGGTGGAGGATAAACCGTCGATTGTTGAGCTGGATGCTTCATTGCCAAAGGTTGGATCTGAAGCCTTGCGCAAATTAATTCGTTCAAAACAGAGAAAGAAGTATGAATACGACGGAGAAGGGCGTTTGCACATAGAAACGAGGTATGGTGGCTGCACGTTTTAGCGACGTGCCCATATCGTGTCCTGCGATGATGTCCGCTTATTTGTAGGGAGCTGGATGTAAGACGCGCCATGCTATTGCAGGAACGAAAGAAGATCCAAAATAAGCTGGCTTACTTGGACACGCGTGACGGCACTCCGCGTTGATTGCATGCGCTTCTTCCTTCTCATACATGAGAAGTGTATTTGGTGAGAGCTATATGCAGCTGTATACTAAGCGCACCACCAAGTGCAGCTTATGATACGTCGTGATAAGAGTTGCCGATGCAGCCGCGACATTGTCCTTTCCGTGGATATGGGCAGATTGAAGCCTACTACCGTCGTCCGCTGTAGCTCGATGCATCGTTTAATCCGCTGTTCCAAAGGAAGTAACAATGGGTCTGGCGCCACGCTCTCAGCACGTGTCCCTAACACAAACACCAAGCACGTGAGACAGGACGACGGGTTATAAGCAGCTGCTTGTCGCCACTGCGCAGCTGAGGACTGCGACCTCCCTGCTTAGGAACACGACGCTTGTCTTTCACGATGTACGGATCGCGTGGCCATCAAACAGCCACGCTGCCCGCTTATCTTCCCCACGCCAGCACCCAACCATCCATAGATCATGCTCAACGCCGCCCTGCTCATCCTCCTCGCATCTTCCGCATTCTCACATGCCAGCTTCTCGCCCACGGCCTACACCGGTACAAAGGCTCCCTACGTCCCGCCTACCGCCGCCGCAATGCGCAATGCCGCCAGCGAGGTGGCCGGCCTTACGCTCATCTCCGCCACCGTGATCCAGCGCCACGGGACGCGCTATCCCAACACCAACGACTTTAAGAAGTCCCAGGCATTGGCCACATTTGTGCAGGCCATTGCGAAGAATGCCACCGAGTTGGGGAAGGAGTTTGCGTGGATGCAGGACTGGTCGTCGCCGTTCTCGAAAAACACATCCGACATGGGCCAGCTCTTCTACCCCACCGGTGCCAGAGACATGCAAGGGCGCGCGGATCGGGACATGCAGCGGTTTGGGGTTTATCCAAACACCGTCGCGCTCGCCAGCTTTGATGTGCAGTCGACCAAGGTAAAGCGTGCGCAGGACTCGGCGCACGAGTACATCAACCACATCTTCCCGGACCCCGCCAGCCGTCCCAAGGTCCGTGTGTTTGGCGACGACAGCAATCTGAACGCAAAGGAGGGTGCTATCGACGGATTCCGTGTGTGGCATGAATGCCCCACGTGGCAGAAGCATATCAATTTCGATGAGGAGCTGAGGAAAAGCATGGAGCAGCACATTGAGAAGTACTATGCCCCCATTGCGCAGCGCCTTAGCAAGTCGATTGGTAACGGCGTGGATTTTCCCACACGGCTTGTGCGCGCCGCATTCATCGCCTGCGCCTTCTCGCTTGCCCTCTACGGTAATACAAGGTCCGAACCGATGTGCAACATGTTTACGGAGGAAGAATGGAATGTGTATCGCTATGTTGAGCAGACAGCGTACTATCACCACGACGGGCCAGGCCGCGCACTCAATGGCCGCGTGATGTGTCGCACGTTCAAGGAGCTCGTTGATGCTATGGATGCCGCGGTTGCTGCCAAGTCAGACGCCCCCACGATGGTATTGCGATTCAACCACGCCGAGACGGTCATGAAGCTTGGCATAGCGGTCGGCGTGTATCCGCGTCACACCCCACCCCGTCTCAACGACACCCTGACCTCCGCACCCGGCACCGAGCAGCGCCAGTTTGACCTGTCGCGCGACCTCCCCTTTGCCGCCAACCTCATTTTCGAGCTGTACCGCGCTGCTGACGGCGGCGTATTTATCCGGGTGCTGCTCAACGAGCGTGTCATCCCCGTGCCAAGGTGCGGCGCCAACGTCACTCTATGCCCGTTCGAGACCTTCAAGGAGGCGAATCGCATTGCCATGACGTGCGACTTGGACGAGGTGTGTCGGCTGAAGGGCGAGGAGGTGGGCTGGGTGAAGCCGCCCAAGGACAAGACCGCCAAGGCAGCGTGATGTGAGTGACAGAACGTGCAAGTTGCATAGGACCTGGAGAATACACACAGCATATTTACTCTTCCTCCGCCTCGACGGCGCCCTCTTCAGCGGCGCTCTCCTTCTTGCTGGCCTCGTACTTGGCCTTCTCGGCCTCATACCGCCTCTTGTCCTTCACCGCCTTATCCTCCCACGGCTTCTTCTCGGTCTTGGTCAGGCTCTTCCACGCCTCGCCGCCCAACCGGCCCAGCTCCCCAAACGTCGCCTTGGGATTTGCGGCCTTGATGGCGGCGCGGTTCTCGTTGAGGAAAAGCATGTAGGCGGACAGCGAGCGTTTCGGTGCGTTGGGGTCTTTGGCGGCCTTGGCCTTGGGGGCGGCAGCGGATTTTGCGGTACGGGGCATGGTCACTAGCGGAGGCTGGGCGTGAGATGCGGAATGGAGAGGAGGCGGCGCCGCGCACGGCACGGCACGACACGGGCAGAAGCAGGAGCGCGAACGACGCGAGACGATGCGAGAAAGCGCGGGCGGGATGGGGCGCAGCGCAGGACGTACGCTGGGCG
>QZWS01000226.1:0-16408 GCA_004114245.1 Zoopage sp. CT-All
GCCATCCTTGTCCAGCCCTCGCTCTTGATGCCCATGCTCTCCCCGTGCTTCGGTCCCATTGGTCATGCCCTGTTCTCGGTGCATTATTCCTCGTTTGTTTTGTCCCTGCCTAGTTGCCGCCGCCATGCGCACTATTGTCGCCAGTCTCCAGCGCAGCCGGCAGGGTTGTCACCAATTCCCCTCAGGCTCCGCGCTCTCCCTCGGGCTCCGCACTTTCCCTCTGGCTCCGGGTCACACCCCCTTGGCCTCCGTGCTACTCTTGCTCCGGCTTCGTTCCTTCTCGGGCTTCGCGCCTTCTCCTTGGGCCTCGCGCCTTCTCTCCGGGCCCTGCGTCTTGCATTCTCCCGCGGTCGTCATTGCATTGTTTCCGGCGTCGGCTCTGGCTATTGCCGCCGACGCCGTTGTGCTTTCTGTCCCGCGTAATCCTGCGGTCGCCGTCGCTCTCTCCGTCCCGCGTACTCTCCGCGGTCGACGTCATCGTTTCCGGCGTCGGCTCGGGCTATTGCCGCCGACGCCGTCGTGCTTTCTGTCCCGCGTAATCCTGCGGTTGCCGTCGCTCTCTCCGTCCCGCGTGCTCTCCGCGGTTGACGCCATCGTTTCCAGCGTCGGCTCGGGCTATTGCCGCCGACGCCGTCGTGCTTTCTGTCCTGCATAATCCTGCGGTCGCCGTCGCTCCCTCCGTCCCGCGTGCTCTCCGCGGTTGACGTCATCGTTTCCGGCGTCGGCTCTGGCTATTGCCACCGACGCCGTCGTGCTTTCCGTCCCACATAATCCTGCAGTCGCCGTCGTGCTCTCCATCCTGCATGCTCTCCGTGGTCGATGTCATCGTCTCGGGCTTCGTGCCTTCTCGGGCTTCGCGCCTTCTCTCCGGGCCCTGCGTCTCGCATTCTCCCGCGGTCGACGTCATTGTTTCCGGCGTCGGCTCTGGCTATTGCCGCCGATGCTGTCGTGCCCTCCGTCCCGCGTACTCTCCGTGGTGGACGTTATTGTCCTTCTGGCGTCGGCTCTGGTTATTGCCGCTGATGCCGTCATGCCCTCCGTCTCCCTCCGGCCTCGCGCCTCAGGCTTCGCGCCGTTCTTGAGTCCCGGGTTATCGCCTCGGGACTTTGTGCTCTCTCTTGGGTCGTGCCTCTCTCAAGTTCGTGCCTTCCCCCTCCGGCTCCGTGCCTTTGTCTTCGCGCTGCTCTCTTGGGTCCGGGGTTATCGCCTTGGGGCTTCGTGCCAGCTCTTGGGTTCGCGTCCTTTCCCTCTCTGGCCTCGCGCCCTCCCCTCAAGCCATTCCCTCGGGTCCCGGGTTATTGCCTCGGGACTTTCAGGCTGTCTCTATGGGTTTCCGTGCCTTCCCTCCTGGGCTTCGCACCTTCTTTCCCTGGCCTCGTGCCTTCTCAGGCTTTGTGCCGCTTCCTCGGACTCTGGGTTATTGCCCTGGACTTCGCGCTATCCCTCACGCATTCCGTCTCTTGTTCCCGCCGGGTTTGGGAATTTACGATGTGTTCCACGTGTCGCTGCTTGAGGCACATCATGCGTCGACTATCCCCGGCCGCGCAAACCCCTCTCCGCCGCCTGTCCGTATCGAAGGGCAAAACAAATATGAATAGGCGGTCATCCTGGATTCATGCTACATGCACTGTCAACTCCAATACCTCGCCTGGAAGGGATATGGCGTAAACGACTAGTCATGGGAGCCAGCCGCAAATCTGCAAAACTGCCCAGATCAAGTCTGGGACTTCCACGCCAAGCACCCGGACAAGCCGGGCCTTTGAGGAGGAGATGATGTAACAGTCTCTTTTCTCCTTGTCTTGTCAACACCAGTGTTGACCCTAATGTACCTACCTCAATCCCTCTTTTCCTCCTCTTTATCCTATATATCCTTCTTGCAACTACTACATTAAGTCAGTCGTCACACGCAGACCCTACAAGACCAAGATTTCTCCAAGAGCTGTAGCAACTGTTGTTTCCATGCGTTGGAATGATTCAAGGTGTGCCTGAGCACCAGGACTTGGGGGTGAAGGCAGCCCAAAGTCAATGGAATACCATGTATTGGTGGTTTAGTTCTTACAAAAAGAGACTACTGCCCATGTGGGCACCACAGCAACGCACTGGCAAACCTAAGGGCACGGGCATTGGGGCCACATGTTACAATGATATCCCTGGTAGAGCAGTCTAGTGTCTTTTCTGTACAATTAACACATATTATACTACCCTTCTCTTGCATCCCTAACATCCTGCCTGCCCCTGGGCCCCAGGCCTGGGCAGCATAACACCACAGGGACAGAGTTGGACTGCAACTAAGACCACCATTGCCTGCCTGGCCAAGGAAAGCAATGCGGCCACCCTTCACTGTCAAACAGCAGACATCAATGCTGCTCGGACTTGCCTCAACATGACTTTTGCTGCACCAATTGCGGACCAGTCACTTGGATGGCTCAGAGATATCACACTGGCACACCAAGACTTGCAATGCATCCTGGCCAACAAGGCCAATGCAAAAGCCCACATGGGCTGCCTTGCATACATGGCATCCACTGCAGCACCAACCATCAAGTTTTTTAGATAGTTGCACCCACCATTTGATGCCAGGGCCATGTTATCAGTCTTGTGGTAGATGGACAAGGGGTATTTGGGCAAACTGAAATCCTGGAAGTGCAGCGTGCCTTTTATGGCTGCCTCTATGCATCAGATCCAATCAGTGAGAGCACTACCAAAGTGCTGCTATTGATGTGGATGGTCAGACTGGTGCCCACAGACATGGCTGCTCTGGACATGCCCATTGATATAGGGGAGGTCCAAATGGCCATAAAACATGCTGCACTGTAGAAGATGCTAGGAACTAATGGCCTGTGCAAAGCATTCTACAAGCAACACATGGAGGATCTGACCCCTGTACTTGTCATGCTCTATAACGGCATCATGGAAACTGGTCATGTGCCTCCATTGTTCCTTCAATCATTGATCACCCTTGTCCACAAGAAGGGTGACCAGCAATAGCATGTCCTTGTGCAGGCCTTCTGCAATACTTGCAGTGGGCCTTAGAGCAAGAATTCCCCTTGTTTTGGTTAGGATATTGGCAATTGTGGGGGCTGCAAGGAATTTAACATCTGGTCAGGGTGTAAATCTAGTGTGGTTGACAAACAGTAGAAACAAAGGTGCATCCCAAACTGCATCCGCTAACATTGACTTAATATTGCTGCTCCCTGTGTACAGACTTTGGAAGGCCCAGAGACAACCATGCCAAATGGCGGGGAGATGGCTTAACTGTCCTAATTGCGATTGCTGTTCCCATGCGTTGGAACAATTCAAAGATGTGCCTGAGCACCAGGACTTGGGGTGAAGGTAGCCCAAAGTCAATGGAATACCATGTCTTGGTGGTTTTGGTTCTTACAAAAAGAGACTACTGCCCATGTGGGCACTACAGTGATTTTGTATCTGGCAGCCAAGGCAAGAAGAGCGACGGCTTATCCAGGTGATGTAGGAGAAGAGCAAAGGCACCAGATTGCCAGGCGCCTGTAGGGTTGGCTAGCAGACAAAACCACCGCATACCAAGGGAGGCAATTGCTTGCTGCTGGAATGGTAGTAGGCCAATCCTCCTTCTTTTGGATGGCAAGTGAATATCAAGAAGGCAATGTTTCCTGTGTGGGCTCCACAAATTAATTGGCAACATAGATTAATCAGGTAGACCCATGCTTTGCCTGGGAATTATATGACCTGTGCCGTGTACCAAAGCTTGGAAAGCACTCTAGCAAGTTGAGTGCTAGGACTCATCCACGTATGTCCAGATGCTTGTTGCCTAGTTTGGCCAGTCATGCATGAATTCCATGGCGGATGAGTTGCCACGTCGCTTCCACCGAAATGCCTTGCTCGTCTATCACTATTCCTAGGGATCTTTTGACTTTCAACTGCTGAGGGCCTGTCACCACGTGGCATTTTTCACCCATCCCGCCGCAAGCATCCAAAATCACTCACGCAATAATAAGCCTCCTCCGTGCATTGTGCATCCTGCTATTTGCTGCCGTTACTGCTAAAAATGCAACCGTTGAGGCAAGCTCCAACTTTGATGATCTGTTCAATACGCCAGACGTCAATGACCCGAAATTTTTTGATTTTTGGCCGGAAACTCGCCAAGCCTATATATCGGATGAATCCGAGATTACTAAAGCTGGAACGGGTTATCGAGATAATCCGGGGCAACCTGCTTCCTCCTCCGGCATTATTGCCAAGGGATACCCCCCCACTGGCCGCGACATGACTTGGCCAAACCCTCCACTGCCTTACACTGCTGTTCAACCTGGCTTCCCATCTTCCGTTTCTCCTTTCAATGGATACGAGCTCCCTAAGCATGCCACGGCTTTACCGCCTGGTGCCATTTCCATGCAACTTACTTCCCAACTGTATCCCAGGTTAACCGTTCAAAATCCAACTGTGCCACCGATGCACCAAGGCCTTGGCAGTGGACACTCCCATCCTTACAGCGCACTCCAGCCTGGCAATCCATCACATCAAACAGTCGTGTCACAGCAATTAGCTCATCCCAATGATGCCCTGCAGAGGTCGTCAATGCCCCAAAACTCTACTCCAGCCCAGACCAGCAATTCACAGCCAGTGGACCCAGCGCTACTACACACACCAGAGCAAGCCAGCCAATCAGTGCCATCTCCCTCAGAAGGAAACCACGAGCCGCGTTGCCAGAAATCCCCAGCCAAGCCCCGAAAGGTATTTCCAAAAGGAGCTCAATGCCTCCTAAGCATAGTATTCTTAGAAAGGAGCGCCGAGACAAGATCAGAAATGAATTCACAGAGCAGGAGAGAAAGAGAATACTTGCTTTCGGGAAGCAAAAAGCCACATGCGAGCATTGCAAGCAGGTTATCATGCTATGTCAAGCTTCAAAGCATTACCAGATCATACATCCTGGCATGGGTTGCAAGAAAATGGCCCATTGTGACGACTGTGTAATTAGCTTTCGACAAACAGCTGCTGGTGTGCATCAACTCTCAAATACCCACTGGAACAAATTTAATCCCCCATGTATCAGGGTAGAGGTGGCTGTGCCATCAAAATATCGTTGTTTAACAAAGGATCGCCGAGAAAAGATTAGAAATGAATTCTCAGAGAAAGAGAGAGAGAGAATACTTGCTTTCGGGAAGCAAAAAATCACATGCGAGCATTGCAAGAAGATTATGAACCTTAGTCAAGCTTCAGGGCATTACAAGTTCAAGCATTCTGGCATGGGTTGCAAGAAAAAGGCCCACTGCGATGACTGTGGAAAGGATTTTTTATATTCAAGTGCTGCTGATCATCAAGTCACAAAACGGCACTGGGACAAATTAGTTACCTTTTTTGCTCCCGTTCCCGGCCAATGATATATGGAGAATGAAATTTGCTGTTTTTAAGACAGTCTGCACTGTTGTAGCTCAGATACTTGGATTTGGTTGGTGGTCAACTTGACCATTTAGGTATTTAAACCAAGTGACTTTTTCTCAACAATCAACACAACCCATCTCTGGCTTCTATAGTGGTTAAAGTGAAAATATACCAGTTAGCAGACTAGCCTTGACTCTTTCTCTTTCAAATGCCAGATGTGCTATAGCAACCACATTGACCCCTGGTCAATGTAGCAGTCACTTTTTGTACACATATAAAAACTACATTGTTGCCCAAGGACATCCTGTCCTGCACCCGTAGCACACCAAGTAGGCCTAATATTGGTGGTACATATATAAAGCAGATCCATATACCTGAGTGCCAAAGTCACCCTCCAAAAGATGCTGTAGAGTCCAGAGGCTGCCATCAATAGTGCCAGTCCACCATATCCTAAAATGCTGCAATGGGTATGGTCAATTTTACAAAGCACAAATACAGTATTTAGCCATTTAATATATTTGCAATATATACAATTTTTATATTCTATTGCAAGTTGTGGGGTTTTGATGAAGAAAAGGCTGTATTTGGCTGCTTGGCTACATCATCCCTGGGAATGTGGTAGGCCCACCTCCTAGCCAACCTTATGAGAGCACCATTGCTAGATCTTGCTTTGCAATACACCCTTGCAGAGCCTCATGATTGGGCGTATTACAAAGCCAATGATTACAGGGTAGTTTTCAAAGACATTTTGGCAACTGAGTTGGCTGGGGGAAGAGCAACATGAGTGACAAAGAGAGGTGGTAGGTGATGTGGCAAAAGTAGATGACCACTTGGCCAATAATTAATGGCTATTAGTTATTTCTGGTGAGTTATCAATGAAATATTGACTGCTTTTTCTCCACCGCAAAGTTGCTGCTGTCATTCCCATGCGTTGAAACAATTCAAAGGTGTGCCTGAGCACCAGGACTTGGGGTGAAGGCAGCCCAAAGTCAATGGAATACCATGTATTGGTGGTTTAGTTCTTACAAAAAGAGACAACTGCCCATGTGGGCACCACAGCTGCATCATTCCCATCTACTCTCCTCATGCCCGCCCTCCATACAATTTCACTATGCTACATCAGCATCCAACAAGCAGTCGTCCAACATCCTCACTGCCTGCCTAGACACTTGAAGCTCCAGGCCACCATCACCCACTTTGCAATACCACTGTTCTCACAGCAAGATGTTCAAACAAGGACCATTGCAGGTAAGCAGCTTGGTGGGTCAATTGAATATGTGATTATATTCACAGGTCAAAGCAGCACACATCAAAGCACTATAAGAAGAGGATGGATGATGGCACAACCAAGGCCAAGACTTACCAATCACGGCACTCTGTTTCTTCTGTCAGGATAGCAAGTCTGAGCAATCCCTTCACCAACAGCACAAGAGCGCTGATTTCCAACTTGAGTTGTGTGAAAGCATCTAGCTGTTTGAGATGAAGTGTATTAAACAGTCAGATGAGCAACAAACTGCAATTTGACAATTTTTCACTACTGGAGATGAGCGACTGCCATGAGTCGTGGAGAATGTGCTGCAATATGATCATCATGGGAGAAATACTGGCCAAGAGCAATGGACATCATTGCTAAGTGTGCATTCCATTGTTCACCACAATATCTTGGCAGCAATGTGCTTCTATGCTATGCTGCAGATTTGGAAATAGAATAGCGGTTGTTGCATGTGGAACAACATTGTTGGCAATGCACGCAAGCAGATTCTATGGAATGGCAAGGTAATTGTGTGACCAGTTGTGGGTGCTATTGAGTGACCAGATGAATGGGAAGAAGCACATTAGTGCTGTACTTTTATGGCAAATGCATGTGTATTGGGCTGGAACTGGCAGCAAGAAGATAGCAGCCTAAAGCAGCAAGTGCAAAATGCCAGCATTACTGGTAACACCAGCAGGTAATGTATGGATGCTGAACTGATCATTTGGGTGTTTCATATTATCCTACTAACAATCCATGGCACAAGTTGTGGGAGGCGGTGGGTTCTCCATGCCAAGTCCGTGGAACATGCTATCCACAATGTAAAAAGTTTGGATGTCTATTCCATTAATGTAAAGATCTCCTCCGTTTTTTCTGCAGCACTATTTGGAAGCCACATCTTCCTGCCACCACCCTCTTCCCACACTCGCTTTACTTTTTCTAGCACCCTGCGGCCCGACTACACCCTACCGCACTGGTGGTGAGGTGACCAAAGGCAAGGGGCAAGATTTCTGCTGGAAGCAGCCTGGTAAACAGCAACCAAGTATAGCACAGAGGTTGAGATCCACCCCGATGGTCCTCCGGGGTGCGCCTGCAAGGACAAAGCAAGCATGGTTAGGCGCAGAAACTACCAAGACCCCAGGACACCTACCCACCACCTCCACCGGCCCCAATTGCCTTTACCGGCCCCCATTGCCTTAACCGGCTCCTACTGCCCTTTGTGGCCCCCTACTTGACTCCACCTCTATCATCCATACCCCCTCCACTCCCCTGTTTACAGTTTTTTCCTCCACTGGAGGTTTTTAACCCAAGCCAGGACGGGCGGAGGTCACTAAATCAGAACAAGTAGCTCGTATTGATGCTAAGGCCCAATACAGGCATTACGCTCTCCATCAGTGTAAAGTTCCCACGTCCAGTGGCAAGCCTTTTTGCATCCTGCTCCTTCCTGCGCCCCACCCGCCCCGCTCTGTATCCACACCCGTCGCATCGCATCACATCGCATCGCCCATGTCATCGTTCAGCCCGGATATCCTCACAGAAAAGTCGACTGACATCATCACCGCGGCTATCGATCTCGCGCGCTCCAATGGCAACCCCGAGCTGCATCCCGCCCACCTCGCCTGCGCGCTCCTCGACGACCCCGACCAGCTGTTCAAATCGCTGCTGTCAAAGGCCGGGGTGGCTGATCCGTTGGTGGTGGAGCGTGGGTTTCGGAGGCTGCTTGTGCGGCTCGCATCGCAGGATCCTCCGCCCGAAAGCATCGGGATGGGTCCCGCCATGCTTAAACTAATCAAGGGCGCGCAGGAGGTGATGAAGACGCAAAAAGATTCATTTGTCGCTGTGGATCACCTCATTCTCGCGCTGATGGAGTGGCCCGAGGCTGACAAAGTGCTGAAGGAGGCCGGCGTAACCAAGAAGTCGCTCGCCGACGCCATAGTCAAAGTGCGCGGGAACCGCCGCGTGGAATCTAAGAACGCCGAGGGCCAGTACGAAGCACTCGCGAAGTACGCCGTAGATTTGGTTGCGCTGGCCGAGCAGGGCAAACTGGATCCCGTCATCGGACGGGACGAGGAAATCCGGCGGGTGATCCGTGTGCTCGCCCGCAAGACCAAGAATAATCCCGTGTTGATTGGCGATCCCGGGGTGGGCAAAACCGCGATCGTGGAGGGGCTGGCTCAGCGGATTGTGCGCAAGGACGTGCCCGAGAATCTGAACAAGCGGCTGTATTCGCTTGATATGGGCGCGCTCATCGCCGGTGCCAAGTATCGGTAAGACTTATCCCCTTATTTTGTGGGCTGATTCGGGCGAATAGAGGCGAGTTTGAAGAGCGCCTGCGCGCGGTGCTCAAGGAAGTTGCCGAGTCCAAGGAAGGCGTGCTCATGTTCGTCGATGAGGCGCACGTTCTTCTCGGTGCTGGCAAGACGGAGGGATCCATGGACGCCGCCAACCTGCTCAAGCCCATGCTGGCACGTGGCGAGCTCCACCTTATTGCTGCAACCACCGCCGACGAATACAAAATTCTGGAGAAGGACCAGGCGTTTGCGCGTCGCTTCCAGAAGGTCAACGTTCCCGAGCCTTCCGTGCCCGACACCGTCAGCATTCTCCGAGGACTCAAGGAACGCTATGAAAACCACCATGGCGTAAAAATCACCGATGCCGCGCTCGTAGCCGCTGCCCAGCTCTCCAGCCGCTACATCACCGACCGCCACCTTCCCGACAAGGCCATCGATCTTGTGGACGAGGCCAGTGCCAATCTTCGCGTTCAGCTGGATTCGCAGCCCGAGGTTATCGACCAGCTCGAGCGTCGTCTGCTGCAGCTCCAGGTGGAATCGGTGGCGATGGAGAAAGAGCGCGACGGGGCCTCCAAGATACGCCTTGCCAAGATTCAGGAAGAGATCTCCTCGTTGCAGGACCAGCTTGGGCCGCTCAAGGCTAAATACGCTTCGCAAAAGGGCCGTCTCGACGAGCTTCGTGATTCCCGTGGCAGGATTGACGAGCTCAAGCAAAAGGCCGACGAAGCCGAGCGCAGCTACGATCTCGCCCGTGCCGCCGACATCCGCTACTACGCCATTCCCGAAGTCGAAGCGAAAATCAAGCAGCTCACTGAGGCACAGAAGCTGCAGCAGGAGTCGGGCGAGGTCGGACTATTGTCCGAGTCGGTTGGCCCCGAGAACATCACCGAAGTCGTTGCTCGCTGGACTGGAATTCCCGTTGAACGGCTCTCTCGCGGCCAAGCTGACCGGCTACTGCACCTCGGTGAGCGGCTGCAAGAGCGCGTGGTTGGACAGAAAGAGGCCGTCCGTGCCGTTGCTGACGCTATTCTCCGCTCCCGTGCTGGACTGGCCCGCGAGCACCAGCCCACTGGCTCATTCTTGGCCATGGGTCCCAGCGGAGTTGGCAAGACGGCCATTGCCAAGGCACTGGCCGTGGAGCTATTTGATGATGAAAAGCACATAGTCCGCATCGACATGAGCGAGTATATGGAGCAGCACTCGGTGTCGCGGCTCATTGGGTACGCATGTGCTCCCTCTGTCACTATGCTGACTGCTCCACAGTGCTCCGCCGGGCTATGTCGGACACGACGCGGGCGGCTACCTTACTGAGGCTGTGCGTCGTCGTCCATACAGTGTCATTCTCTTTGACGAGGTGGAAAAAGCACACGTCCAGGTGCTGAACGTCCTCCTCGAGGTGCTTGACGATGCACGCCTCACCGACGGCAAGGGACGCGTGGTTGATTTCTCCAACACGGTCATCATCATGACCAGCAATCTTGGCGCACAGCACATCCTTTCCTCCACTTCTGCCGTTGGCCACGTCACCGAGGCCGCCAAGGCCCTTGTCCTTGCCGAAGCCCGTCGCCATTTCCGCCCCGAGTTCTTGAATCGTCTCGACGACATAATCATATTCTCTGCCCTCACGCATGACGATCTTCGCCGCGTTGTGAGTATCCAGGTCCGCGAGATCGCCGCACGCCTGCAGACGGCTCGCCGCGTCGGACTCGAGCTTACATCTGCTGCCGCCGACGCCGTCCTTGCCCGGTCATATGACCCCAGCTATGGTGCTCGCCCGCTGCGTCGCTTCCTGGAGCACCAGGTTGTCACCGAGATTAGCAGGATGCTTATCGCCGGCTCGGTGCGTGAGGGGGACTCCGTGTCGGTTGGTGCAAACGGGGACAGCGAGCTGACATTCACGGTCATAGCGGGCGGCGCACAAGATATGGAAATGGACACGAGCGGCCCAGCAAACGTGGTGTTGCACAAGGGCGTGAAGCGAATGACTGAAGGCGCAGACGAAGAGGACGACGAGTGGATGGAGATGTAGATGGGCGCCACTGAGTGACTATGGTTGCATTTGTGTAAATAGCCGAATATTTGATATGCAGTTGTACATGGCAACGTGGAGGGCCGTACCTCGTCAGCTGCTTTGCAGTTCCACTAAAAAAGCGACCCGGTGCAGGATAACAATGCAGTTTGTGTGCATTACTGCTACGATGGATGATGGCAAGCACCGAGCCAGTAGACACATGCATGTACACACACAGCCGGAGGGATGGGCGGGACGGGGCGTTTACGCATTCACAACTCCGTGCGTCGCTTCTTGCTGTCCCTGGCAACGCCCTGCAAGCTCGGCGGCGAAATGACGGACCTGTAGGCAGCCCATTCTCCAGCACCACCGCCATCCAAGGAGTGTAGCGGACCAGGGAGGCGGAGAACGCGATCGATCCAGTCCGCGCCACCGACAAGCTCCACGACCATAGGAGGGTTGGTCGCTGGTGGTGGGGCTGCCGCTGCGGAGCGATTCTGAAGCAAGGATGGTATATCATTACCGGGCGAGTCTTGTGCACCAAACGAGACTATTTTAGCGTCGTGATCGTCACTTGGGGCGGCACTGCTGGGCTTTGCATAATTGGCGGGGGAAGCCGCGCCTGTCTGCGCAGCCATCGACCGTCTCCGCAGACTCGGCGCTCTTTCCTCCCGCCGCACCACCAGCATATCGCCCTCGTGGCGGCAGACAGCATCTTGACTGCAAATAGCATTCTCGGCAGGAGAGTGTGGTTGTCGCTGGAGAATGGCGTGCAATGGCAGCGGCCGGGGGCTGGAGGCGGGGAGGGGAGCAGCGTGGGTAGCCCAGCTGCCGCAGGCAACAACCACGACGATGACGATGGAAATATGAGCAGGTGGCGTCCACCGCAACAGCATCGACGCGGCGAGGAGGCAGCCGGGATGGGCGGTGGGGTGGGGCGGATTGCGACAGTGGGGTGGATGATGGGGAGTAGCGAGGATCTGCAGCCAGATGACCAAACCAAGCTGAATATGAGTGCATGCAGTGGCGCATCGGAGCAGCCTTGGCTGAACGGCAACTCTGCGGGCGAACCCCGCCCTGCGTTGTGCGACCTGCACGACCCACACGACCCCACACGACCCCACATGACCCCACATGACCCCGCACAGATGCTCCTCCGTCGCGGAGGGTGGGGCACCCAGGCACGGCACATTGCGCCGCCAGATGACGTCAGTCCAGGCGGCGGTCTCCGCGACAGCCACCAGCTGCTGGAAAAAGTCGGCGGCGGCCAGTTCTCAACCAGCCCGCTGATCCCCCCGCGCCATGTCCTCGCCCTCGCCGAATGTCCCGCGCATCGACTTTTCGCTGCATACGCTCGAGGACGGGACGCAGGTGTCGACGCGCGAGCGTGTAATCAAGGGTGCGTGTCGCATCGCTGCCCCCTCCGCCCCCTCCGCCATGCGGCTCACTCTCTCGCCATCTAGAGGTGTCGGCACCCACGACCCTGATCCCTGCGGACGACCAGTTCTTTCACGCGGACCACCCCGGCGCGCGCCCAAATATGGAGTTCCTGCGCGAGCACTTCTTCAACGAGGGTCGTCTGGCCGAGTCGCAGGCCCTCGCGATAATTGCCGCCGCCACCGCTATTCTCCGGCGGGAGTCCACGCTGCTGGAGATCGACGCCCCCATCACCGTCTGCGGCGATGTCCACGGCCAGTTTTATGATCTGATGAAGCTGTTCGAGGTGGGCGGGAATCCCGCCGAGACAAAGTATCTGTTCCTCGGCGACTATGTTGACCGCGGATACTTTTCCATCGAATGCGTGCTCTACTTGTACTCGCTCAAGATCTGGTACCCGGACACGCTCTTCATGCTGCGCGGGAACCACGAGTGCCGCCATCTGACCGACTACTTCACCTTCAAGCTCGAGTGCCAGCACAAGTACTCGGAAAAGGTGTACGAGGCGGTCATCGAAAGCTTCTGGGCGCTGCCGCTCGCCGCCGTCATGAACAAGCAGTTCCTGTGCATCCACGGCGGCCTCTCGCCCGAGCTCAACACCCTCGACGACCTGCGCACCATTGACCGCTTCCGCGAGCCACCCACCCACGGCATCATGTGCGACCTGCTGTGGGCCGATCCGCTCGAAGACTTTGGCCAGGAAAAGTCGGGCGAGTTCTTTGTGCACAACCACGTCCGTGGCTGCTCCTACTTCTTCTCCTACCACGCCGCCTGCGCCTTCCTCGAGCGCAACAACCTGCTCTCCATCATCCGCGCCCACGAGGCCCAGGACGCAGGCTACCGCATGTACCGCAAGACAAAGACCACCGGGTTTCCCTCCGTCATGACCATCTTCTCCGCGCCCAACTACCTCGATGTCTACAACAACAAGGCCGCGGTGCTCAAGTACGAGAACAATGTGATGAACATTCGCCAGTTCAACTGCTCGCCGCACCCCTATTGGCTGCCCAACTTTATGGATGTGTTTGCCTGGTCGCTTCCCTTTGTCGGCGAAAAGATTACCGACATGCTGCTCGCAATTCTCAACATCTGCACCAAGGAGGAGCTCGCCGAGAGCGGCCTCCAGCGCAAGGTCGAGGACGAGGAGGACGACCCGGAGCGACAGATGAAAAAGAAGATGCTCAAGAACAAGATCATGGGCATCGGCAACATGGCGCGCGTGTTTGCGGTGCTTCGCGAGGAGGCTGAGCGCAAGAACGAGCTCAAAATGTTTGACACGTCCCAGCAGCTCGCCTCGTCGTCCCTTGCCAGCGGAGACATGGGCGTCAAGAATCAGATCCACGGGTTTGAGGAGGCCAAGAAGCGCGATGAAGACAACGAGCGCGTACCGCCCAGCAAGGAGGAGGTCAAGAAGATTGAGAAGGCGCGCAAGCGCCAGAGCGTGCAGTCAGCCATGCTGCGCACGGACCAGAAGATGGTGCGCAACGTCGCGGATGCCATCACCGAGGGGCTGGAGTGAGAAGGGTTGAGGCGCGGAGGATGGGTTATTTGTGTGGCCGTCAGTCGTGGATTGCAGTTTTACCAACGGTCTGGCAGCATCACCCACCCCATCCCTCCCGCTGTAAATCCCACGCAACTTGTCCAGGCGCCATGAGCACCAAAGGCGACCCTCCTGGGTCGGCCACACCCCTTTCCTCCCACCTCACTCTCGGCCGCTCCATGGGCCTCTTCAGCGGCACCATGCTCATCACCGGCACCATGATCGGATCCGGCATCTTCTCCACGCCTGGCTTCATCTTCCGCGACCTCCAAAACCCCATCGCCGCCATTCTCATCTGGGTCGTCGGCGGTCTTTTCTGTGCCATGGGCGCGGCCGTCTACATCGAGCTCGGCTGCCTCCATCCATCCAACGCCGGCGAGAAGGACTATCTCGCCATCGGCTTCCCCCGCCCAAAGCGACTAGCCTCGTTTGCCTTTTCCTATGCCATGATGCTTTTAATTCGCCCTGCAGCGTGTGCTGCCGACGCCATTGTATTTGCCTCGTATATGCTGTATGTGGGCAATGGTGGCCTTGTCAAGGTAGATGGCTACGGCAATGGACTGTGGTGGGCCGAGCGCGGCATCGCCGTGGCAAGCATCGTAATGGTGACCCTGCTACAGTGCCTGTCGACAAATTGGGCGCTGCGCGCGCAGAATCTGCTCACGATGTGCAAGCTATTGTTGCTGGCTGCGGTCAGCATCATTGGCCTCGTGGTGGTCGCCACTGGCGGCATCCCTGGCGTGCCATCGGCAGATAATTTTCGGAATCTGGCGCCGCCGTCCACTGACCCGGCCGCGTACGTCAATGCGCTGTACTTGGTTCTGTTCACGTTCGATGGATGGAACTCGCTGAACTACAACATGGCCGAGCTAAGAGACCCGACCCGTAATCTACCCAGAGCCGCCTTCGGATCCATACTCATGGCCGCCGGGTTGTTCCTGTCCGCCAACATGGCATACTTTGCCGTCGTGCCGGCCTCGGTTATTGCCGCCTCCGAGCAGGCCATCGGTGCCGAGTTCTTTCACCGCCTGATGCTTCCTCCGCTCATTGCCAACAAAATCATCCCGCTGATGCTCGGCCTGGCACCATTGGGCGCCATCTTTTGCATGTCCTTTACGGCTGCACGCGTTGTGCTGGAATCCGCCCGCGACGGCTACATCCCCTTTGGCGGCGGCTCAATCTCGCTTCTATCTCGCTGGAATACCCCCGCTGCAGCTATCATTGTACACAACTTCATCACACTCGTGCTGGTCATTGCTGCCCCGCCTGAGGACGGGTACACGTTTATGGTCGAGCTGTCCGTGGTCCCCAGCTACCTCTTCTACTTTCTCACCGTCCTGGCGATGCTGAGACTACGCTGGCTCCTACCCAGTGCCCCGAGACCGGTCCGTGTCTGGCTGGCGGCGCCTCTCGGATTCCTCATCGCCTCTGGGTTTGTCATTGGATGGTCGTTTGTTCCGCCGATGCGTGTCAAAGACCGTATCAGCCGTGACGGTGTGCCGTACTGGGTGCCAAGCATCGTTGCCGTCGCTGTACTTCTTCTCACGATCCCGCTCTGGTACGCGCAGATTGTCGTGCGCAAGGGTCTCGAGTCGTCGCTGTATGGCCAGATACGTGAATCGCAGCATCTGGGAGACGAAACAATGGTATACGATGGAGACGACACGCCGTGGAGGGCAGGCAAAGCATAGGTCCTGCTGGTTCAGGAGAATGTAATATTGTATGCGCAGAGTGTTGTCGAGAGAGCAACCTGCAAAAGTGGGTGCTGCGTGGATTGAATGGGTCTGCGTTTGCTGAAGTACACGGTCACCCTGGCTCAACGGAACCTTGGTGGCTTATTTATTTTTTATTTTTTTTCAGCAGGAAGTGACTACCTGTATTGCTAAGTGAGTGCCGCCGAGAGCAC
This sequence comes from Zoopage sp. CT-All, assembly GCA_004114245.1. Taxonomy (NCBI): domain Eukaryota; kingdom Fungi; phylum Zoopagomycota; class Zoopagomycetes; order Zoopagales; family Zoopagaceae; genus Zoopage; species Zoopage sp. CT-All. Next base: position 15,796 of record QZWS01000226.1, read on the forward strand.
AGAGGAAATGCAGACACAGAGCCTAAACGGACTGGCCACTATCCCCTATGAGACCCACATTTGGGCCTCTCATAAACGCGCCAAAGGAGCGCTGGAACTGCCACCCGAGAGAGGGTTTAAAGTCCTGAGAGCAACACACGTAACAACACATGTACCACTACCTGAACCCCGCACCATGTGAACCCGCTTAGCCATGACGACCAGAGCGGGGGAGCAGAGGACTTGCGCCCTACTGCTGGGGTACGAGTGCGGGTAACACACCACACACAAGGACCCAATTCCACCACACCCAATGACCACCCAACTTGACATCTATCCTCCTTCTTGTCGCTCGCCCGAATACCGCCGCATGCACCATTGTGGGGTAGTGGGGAGCAGATGGGACCGTTGACATAAGCCACCGGCATCCCAGCCTGCATCCACCATCTTGCCGCAGAACGTCTGTTGACGTCACATTGAGCACGCATTGCATACATCCCTTGGCCATAGAACCAATTCCTCAATCCATAAGGCGCAACAAGGGCAGGTTGAGGAGATTAGAGCATTGTAAACCTGGGGGTGCTAATGAGGCGGCGGAAGAGGATCACAACTCTTTTCTTCTTCATCCGACCAA
>QZWS01000227.1:0-16370 GCA_004114245.1 Zoopage sp. CT-All
CCCCTGCCAGTTGGCGGGGAAAATGAAAGTGAAATGGCTGGGGAAAATGGTCTGCGCAAACACTCTATTATATCTCCAAATGTATCTACTTCCAGTGGCTGCCCCCTCTAGCGCCATCATACTTGAACATATCATGAACTTTGGCAAGCACTCGCGCACAGCTCATAATAGCACAAGATAGTTATATACAGAATAGGCAATTGACTCCAAGCACTCACTCAGTATCCATTGGCCCCTCGCAAGTCATCCTCCTCGTCCTCCAGTCGCAATGCTTCGGCAAAACTCCGCTTCAACTTGACTTCTTCGTCCTCAAAATCGCTCTCGCTCGACAACGATCGTGCACTGAACCCAGTACCGTACTTGCCTTTTTTGGATCCATTCGCCATTCGGTGCATGGACATGTCATCGTCAGATTCGGATGGAGAGTCCCAGACAGCATCTAGCACATCTGGATCGTCGATGAATCGTCCCCAGCGTTCTTCCACGTCAGCAACATCTTCTTCAATCTCCTCGTGCTCCGCTCCATCGTCGCTATCGTCCGAATCGGCCGGCTTTTCGCTGCCAAACTTGCCAATGCTGACACTCGACAAGCGATGCATCGGCGCATAGGCTTCATCAAAATAGTAAATGAGATCTTGAAGCAACAACGCCGGATGCTCGTCTAGATAATTCTTAACTGTGAACGCGGGCGGTAGCAGAAAGGCCGGAGCGAGCACTTGGCCGAGTTCGACCACATATGGGTCGTCAACATCGAGCTCCGACACAAGCCTAGGCAGTTGGCGTGAGCAGCAGCAGTTACGGGCGGCGATTACTGATTGATGTGCTCCAAAATGATCTCCAGCGTATAAAAGTTTATCGTCGGAACGTCAGACATGAGCGTGCGCATGCTGCTGATCCGCTCATCCTTGCTGTCACTGCCCGTGTCTGGCACGCATATGTTAGTAGAGCGCGTCCACGCACTTGACCCTACTCTCTGCGTAGACCTTTCCAACCGCGTCGTATATGCTGCTCGTGAGAATGCAGTCCGGCAGCTCAATAAGGAACAATCGAAGTGCAGCCACCATGACCGAGACATCATATTTGCGCAGCTGCCGCATCCGCACTTTCTCACCTACAAATCACCAATTAGCAAACTCTAGGCAGCAGGAATGACAGCACACCTCGATTAATTTCCGAGCGAAGCGCGTGGGCCGCAGCAAGGTCAAGCGGGGCAGCCCACATGAGCCGTCGGTCTTCGACTTCCATTTCAAACGAGGCTAATCAGCTCATCAGTACGCATACCACACACAGGTTGCATACCCTTGTCGATGCAACTGATAACCTTGGCAACAAACTGGCTAATCTTGGCATTGTCCTTTGAGACCGGAAGCACATCCAGCGATTCACCAAATAACTGCTCAGCTAGAAACTGTCATTCGCATAAATGCAAGGTATCCTGCCCACGTTTGCCCTCAGTACGATAAAAATTCTCAAACACAATCGGCTTTGGCGCATAAATACCGGTCCGATACTGCTCCATCAGGGCTTGGATATCTTCGTCGGGATCGAGCGCCTCGCTCTGCGTCATGAGCCGATCATACTGCGCCTGGGAAAACGAAATGGTGTTGGACATAGTGACGGCAAGGCTTTCAAACGCCGTCTTGATCGTCACGATACGGTCATGTTCCACCTGATGCATCGTATTCATGAATGACATCTAGTATATTAGAGCGGTCATGGTGAGCAACAATATACCGTACCAAGGACTGTTCGACAAGCATTCGGCTGCTCTCTGCATTCTTGACCGCGATACGGTATGCCAAGTCCGCATCTTCAGCCTCCTGGCGCAAGCGTTTATGCGTCGGCTCACACGTATCGATAAATAGCTGCGACCACTCGTATAGCATATCGTGGAACGCCTGGAATTTACGATCGCGAGACAAGGGGTTGATGTAGCCAGCATCGAGCATCGCCTGGGCACACTCCTCTGCCACATCAACGTCCGGAACCAGCTCGCTGTACATTACTTGCAGCCAGTCCGCAATATCACCGCCCGAGACACCCGTAAAGGTGGATAGGAGGGTGCGGATTTCCTGCTGGGGAATTTGATCGTACATGCGGTGCGTGAACTCTTCCAGCTCCAGCTCGGTGAGCGCAATCGGACCGAATATCGTCACACGCTCAATCTTGTGTGCGGTGAGGCGATGCAAGATTGATCCGACGGCGGGCGCATCTTCCGCTCCAGGAGACCGCGCCTCTGCCGCCGCTCGTGCGGCAGCCTCCACCTTATCCGCCTCTTTGCACTTTTCCTCATAAAACGCTTTGGCATCCTTATACTGATCAAAAAAGTCTTCAAACATGAACAGATGCTGGTCCACTTCGGCTTGCACCATGGCCAGCACCTTGCGATACTCCTCGGTGAATTTGCGCAGTGGGTGCAGCACCATCATCTGAACATTCTCGGTCAGTTGCCGCTCATGCCGGCCAAGCTGCGTCACCTCTCCACGCATCAGCTCGTACGCCTTCTTCAGCGATGCGCCATCGTCGCGTCCAAAGCTGTCAGCAAACAATTTCGGGGCAGCGAGCTGAACCAGCCTTCGGGCATGATCTTCTTGTGCCGCAGAAAACTCTGTGAAAAAGGACAACGCCTCGCTTAACTCAGCGCGTCCCTGGCCCAATTTTGCCAAAAGCTTGGCATATGGCGTGCGGTAGTCATGGGGCTTGCTAGGCGACCAAAAGCAGTCGCTGAAACGCAGGGTAGTGCTGGCCAAAACGGAGGGGGTAGAGGCAAAGGTGGTCTGCTGAAGCATCGAGCGCCGATTGTTGCTCCGCGACGAATTGCCGTTCATCATGCTTCGGCGGCGGCAGTATGTACAACGAGTGTGGTGGGATGGTTGCAGGCGGGCGCGGTCTGGGAGAACTGACTGTTTCCGCAGCAGCACTCAACGGCACTCACTCAGCAATACAGGTACCATTCTCCTGCAAAAAATAATTGCTCCATAAGAATACTGTACTGAGACAACAACGTCACACACCTTCTAGGGGGCTGCAGCAACGTTGAAAAGCTCCAGCCCCAACTGATGCTCGATGAACGCCGTGTCAACATCAAGAAGGTACCAACTACTGCCATGTCGAGCCCGCAGCTGGCTGAAAAAGGGCGCAAGCTGTTGCAGTTCGGTCATGTATCTGGTCGAGGCGTCGAGGAGTGGACGGCGTAGTGATACAACTGCAGAATGCTTCCCATCGCCAGTTCCTCGAAAAGAATTCATGAAATTGGGCGGCTGTGGAATCGTTGCAACGGTATGCCGACTGATAAAAGGAGCGGCGGCGATGCTAGAATTGACTGCCACGCCAATATTATCAGATTCGTCTCCCGCAATTGTAAGGTTGGCTGCTAGTCGGTCCATGATCGCTAGGCTGACACCCGCTTGGGCGTAATACTGGCTGAGGAGCGTCCATTCAAATCTTGAACGGGTAAGCTCCCTTGAGAAGCAACAGCAAACATACTGTCGAGTCTCGCTGTACGATAGCGTGAGGAAAAGGTCGGCAAATTGACATAATGCAATGATATGCGGAAAATCTGATGCCGTCATCATTCCAGTCTTTTTGCCGAACGAGTCGACAAGGCGTTCCTGTGGAAAGAAATTTAGCAGATGAGACTACCGCAAAAGATATACCATCTCTGTGAAAACAACAGGCCAAAGGCTTGCCAGGCTACGGGTACTGAAACGCAAGAGCATGACTCGAAGAAGCATGTACATCTACAAAGGTCGATAGAGAAGATCGCTGGAGCTTCCCCACCTCAACCGACACAGCACTAGATGCGCTTGCCTTGAGTACATCAACGTATCGTTGCTGAATGCTTGGCAAATACTGAATGAAACAGTCGCTCTCGTTGCTAAAAAGCAAGATGGACACTCGACGCAAACTGCTTTGTCGCTGAAGGTTCTCTACATCACGAGACGAGAAGAGTGTACTTGTAACTTCCATTTTCGCTGTCGGTGGCGTCAATGACTGCAGACAAGTCAACTGCGAGCAAACCAATGACATCGCGCATCTTCTCCGTGTCCAGCTGAACGATATGCGCGAGAATGGTTCGCCACTGTACGGCGGAGTGATAGTCCAGTCCACCGAGAAACATGGAGTCCTCAAAAGCATCCCATGCATCTTTCTTCCAGTGCTTTGCAGAGGTCGAGAGTGTTCGCAGGCTAACAACGAGATCCAAAGCAACAGCGTGCTCAACAGGCGCTGTTCTAATTAGTCATATAAAGCACAACAGGTTCGAGCGTCGGTATTTAATACCTTGGATTCGTACGCAAGACTGGACCAATGACGTGATACGCGAGTGTGCTCAGCACTCGAGAGCACCGGCTAGGATCCGGAAATATTTGCTCTAATTTTGGAAACAATATGATCAGATAGCTTGAAACGGTCTATAGCACGAGAGGTGAATAAACTCTTGTAAATGCAGCCAATCAACCTCTTTGAATGCATCGGAAAGATCGTCGGGCGGCAGCGAACTGCTCGTCGTCCCTCGCTTCTTGCGAATGGACGATGACAGCTGCTGGCCCCAGTCAACAAAAGTGGCCTCAAGCAGATTTTGAAACACATCCAAAAGCCGATCACGTTCAGCACTTGCGCTAGTGCGGTCGCAAACTAACAAGCAGCACCTTGATGATGATGCCGATTTAGACGTGTGAGGAAATGCAAGACATACTTGATGTAGCCCGGGTAGAAAGCACGACCGGACGATGCTTGAGCATCTTTGAGCGCGGCCAGTAAGCGAGGTATAGTGACGGTTATTGATTCGACAGAGCAGTGGCGATAAATTTTCTCCACAAGCATGATAAACCTGCAAGCAGAGCAGCAGTTTGGTTTTGGGCGATGCACAAAATCGCTTACCGAGTGCTCGATGTCTCTTCTTTGCGGATGCTGGAGAGCGTGATGTCTACGAAATCCTCGACGGACATGTTCTGCACAGATCCGATAAACTCAACGATATTTTCGCCAAGGACATCCTGATTTGCATCAGCCACATCTCTGATAAGGGTATGAATACGTCTTTCTCAGCCCATAAATGGCAAAGTCCGCTAACAACGGACAGCTTCTCATAGTTCGCGACATGACGCACGAGCGAAACCAGGATTGAACGTAGCTGCCTCAAGTCATTGATGGAATGACGGCGCTCAACGGTAACGGATGATTGCCAAAGCTTAAAGACAACGGAGAAAATAGCTGGCAATTGGCCCACGACATACTCACGAACCTAGAAATATTAAAGCAGCTCCCAGGGCTGAATTCTCTCACAGTCATTCGCTCAACAGAAGCAGCATCCACGGAATCGTCAGCAATAACGACGGGGGAGCCGTCGGACAAGAAGCGTGTCACAATGATCTCGATCAAGTCGACGAAACATCGCACGGAAGCCACGTCAAGTATCATATCTCCATGGAAAAATGCACGCCTATCGGCTTGAAGCAACTCGATACAAGCCCTGTTAAGCACCGTGATGTAGACCGACTCGAACCGTAGTTTTGTTGTTTCAATGCAGAAGCGCACCAAGTCAGAATATTGAGACAAGGACGAACGAAGCTCCAGGGCTGACATGCCATCGAGTATTAAGGCGACTATAGCCAGTAATTAGAGGATCGTGCCATGACGAAATCCTACCAAGCAAATCTTGATAAATAGTGCAATCAAAGCCAAGAATCGAACGGCGCTTAATCACTGTTCGCAGAAGCGAAAGCATCTTCACCTGGCCAGCAGACGTTTTTGCCTTCACGAGAGCATGAAGAAGAAATACAGCGCCGTTTTCGAGATCGGAAGAGAGGGCAGATTCCGAAACGGCAATGTCCTTTACGAGCCCATGAAGTACAATTGCGAAATCGCAGCAGAGCTCTATGTACTGCAGAGCATCGCTGCGACGGAAGAACCTACAGATTTCCGAGGTTATGCGCGCAAAGGATTTTATGCCTACGCAGAAGCAATAGAAATGAGCTGCGCATACGCAAATGTCGGCTCGTCCGAAACCAACGTTTTGCGGAGCTTGGTAACACCGTTGAGATGAGGATGATTGACGACGCGGCGGATGATCGCCAATGCAAATCGAACCCGCTCTTCGTCCCACTCCAGATCGTTGATTTCACTGGTCATCAGTGCGGCAAGCTTCAGGACAGCAAGGAGCATGAGCTCGCTTCCTGAAAGGCAGTCGGCAACTGATGCTCGTATCTCTGCAGAACCGGATTCCAGCGCACAGACAAACACCAGAAGGGCTTTCGGAAATCGTTCCAACAGGTCTGGATTGTAAATGACTACCAAATGGTAAATCCAATGCTTATCAATGTGGCAATACCAATGGACGAAAAGAATAGAATGGCTCTTTCCAAGCGATATTGGTCTTCGGATGCAACGTCATGTATTGCGAGTGCTTCGAGTGCAGAAGATTGCCGTGCTTGCTCCGCTATAAAGATCTGCAGTTTGACAATTGACGAGTGGACATAGGAGCGAGCAGGGTTAAGCTGCTGCCAAAGCTAGAGCAAGCGGTGGATAGAGGTCTGAGGAATAGTGCACAAAGTACCTCGTAGATAAAACGACGGGCGAAACAGTCCATGGTTTTCCTGTCTTGCTCCGAAATCAAAAGGTAAACCGACGTTTCTATGATATCAAACTCTTTGGATGCGATAGACGCCGCAGCGATTGCATATAGCCAGGTAGTATTCGAATCACCGTGGCCGCTGGACAGCTCAGCAGAGAGCGTTGCCTTACACGCCAGTCGTTGAACGTGCGATCGGATGGTCGCAAGATCCCGAAAGCAAGGCAGCATAGCCGAGGCGTCGATTGTATGGACATTGGTCAAAACACTAGCCACAGATCTAAACGCGTCTTCAATGGCGAAAAGCACATCTGATAAAGTTGAGAGCAAGTCACGGGTAAAGGTTTGCTAACCAGTGCAAGAAACATGCCAACGGTCGACATACTCTGGAACAATATTTCTGAATGCCAACTCGGCAAGGGAGACCAACTGTGATGGGAGCGCAGTACTGAGGACTGTTTGCGAAAGCTTCAATAGTTTCTGCCATACATCAGCATCAGCATCAATATCAACATAAGCGTACAGCGGCACTGCAAAGTGTACCGAATATGATCGTTGGATACACATGACGCTGAGACAGGGTCTGTGATGAATCGATGAGTGATAGGACGGATTGCAGCAATGCTATGCTCTGCTATTCGTCAGGTTGAGAGTTAAAAAACGCCATCTACCTGCGAATTGGCATCCCTTGATAAACTTGAGACTTTCTCAATGACCAACTGAGGGTTTAATAGAGCAAAGACCTTCGTCTGCTCCATTGCGCATGCCTACATTCTACATCAACGAGTACGTAGCTGAAGCCATTCTTACGTCTGACGAGTCGGATGATTTTGCCAGTAAAAGAAGCTGGTCAAGGATGTCGTCTGAGAGACTTGAAGATATCTCGTGCTTTTCCATCAAAAGCTGAAGAATGCGTAACATTCGAATGGTGGCGCCATCATCGCCTTGGAGAAAAACCGCCTGCAGCTCGTTAGTTGACTAGATAAACAAGGTTGCAAGGGTACCGTCGCCGCTCCGAGAATTAAATACTTGGAGTGCTTGAAGAAATGCTCACGCTGCTGTTCCGCGCCAGTCAACGACCCGAGTAGCCATTGATATAGTCGCTTGATGAGCGACATATCCTTGCGTTCTGCAACGTAAATTACTTTGGCGACAAGCTGAAGCCTTTCTGCTTCGGGAACGGCACTAAAGGGATCCGATTATATCTCGCCGACGATGGGCGACATACCAATCGCTGAGCGGAACAGAGACAACGAGTAAATCCAGCGCATTTCGCACAACCAGCAAATCACGATCCGTGACGCAAGCAGCAATCGCGTTCGCAATCATGCCGAAATTCGGGTCATAGGCTACAGTCGAGCCGCCGACGTATCCCGACATGCGACGCAAGAGATAGTTCAATAAAGCATGGCGCGATGCTCGAACCGAGATAAGCGCTTGCCATACTGCCGCGTAGAACGCATCGTCGCCAATATCCACGCGAAATTGGTCCAGTATGCGCATCGTTCGATCGAATAATGGACTGTTGTCTTCCTCAAGTCCAGGCGCAAGGGCGAGCAATAGACCTTCCGCGCAAGCATGAAGCGGCTCGCCTATTGGAATTATGAAGCGCTCATATATCGATACCAGCTGCTCCTAAATGACTTGGCACATACGCATTTCGCAAGTGCCGATGTACCTTGACATTAATTGCGGCATGAGGCATGAACGGGAATAGGCCGAGGGAGTAGAGCGATAGATCGCGATACGTCGCCTCTCGCTACAGGCGCACGTCAGCACAGTCAGCGCTGTTGAAGCAGATCAAACCCCAATTTTCTGAAATATATAAGCGTACACGTCCAGTGCGCGACCATGCACACCGCCGGGTAGGGCGGGATTCAAGCACTGCGCGAGACGTTTCGCCACAACATGCTTGTGCGGTACATGCGGCTGCTGCGGATGCGCCTCGAGGATACGCAAAAATCGGGTAAGAAACGCGGTGATATCGGCCCATTCGGTGACACCGTCGAATGTCTGCAAGTGCCGGTCGATTTGTTGGGAATACCGGTCAGCCATGGGCAAAGAGTGCTGCCGATTTGCTTGGGAAGCGTGTTGCTGTCGCCCTGTCGCCCTATCGCATCGGCATGCTCTCACTCCATTCTCACTCGGGCCAGTTCTGCTGCCACGCGAAAGGAACGCTCGAGGAGGTGGTCAAATCGGCCATTGCGCAGGGCTTTGAGGTGTATGGCCTGACGGAGCACATCCCAAGGTTGCGACGCGAGGACTTTTATCCGGAGGAAGTAGGCGGAGCTCTTCCTGGCTCTTCGACGTTCGTACTGTAATTTAGGAGCATATGGGCGTGGAGGATATGGAGGCAATGTTTGACGCATTCGTGGCGGAAGCGCAGCGTCTTCAGATCATCTACGGCGACCGTATCCATCTCCTCATTGGTGCCGAAAGCGAGTTCATCTATCCCGAGCAGGCCAAAGAAGTTCTCAGACTTCGCAGCCTATACGGCCTTGATTACATCGTTGGATCGGTGCATCACGTTCAGGGCGGAATACCAATCGATTTTGACGTGGCCGAATATGAGCGTGCCCTTGCCGCCTGCGATGGATCCCTTGAACATCTGTTTTGCACGTATTTTGACGCACAGTTCGAGATGCTAAGTGCTTTGAAGCCCGAAGTCGTGGCGCATTTCGATCTTGTGCGAATATTCCGACCCGAGATCATTGCTATGCCGTCAGCGTCTGTCTGGCACAGGGTCTGTCGCAACGTCGATTTTATCATCAGCTACGGTGGCCTATTTGAGCTCAACTCACGGGCGTGGAAGAAGGGACTGCGTGATGCCTACCCACAGCGCGATATTGTTCAGGTGATGCAACTTTATGCGCTGCGATCATTGTCGTCTGACGTCGGCGTAGTACATCTGCAAGCAAGGAGGGCTGTTTACACTAAGCGATGATTGCCACGGCCCAGGGGACGTTGGCATGTTCTACGACCGTCTTTTGGCCTATGTATGCGAAATGGGAATATCGGAGGTATACGCACTGAAGAAGATGGATGGCAGAGTGAGCAAGGTGCCAATTTCCACAGTCTCTCTTAATTCTTGGATGCAAAAGGATGGGCAGAGTAGCTGATCTGTGGCCAGTTCTTTGCAGCATGATGTGATGCAGCCATGATGAGCAGTAATATTCAACGCAATTTGCAGCATCGGCTTCTACCACTAATTGCAAACACTGCATTCTATGTAGCCTGGTCTAATAATGGGTAATTACCATCAGTAAATATTGAAAATGTCACAGCACGACGGTAAAATTATACTGTGTTTGACTATACAAAAGCTACTATTGGCACTACCGGTCACAGCACGATGGTGTTGCTGGTGATTGGTTGACAAAAAAAACATCATCGCCATATGGACCCGCAGGCCGCACAGCAGCGCCGCCGCAGTGTTCAACAACCTGCCACCTTGACACATGACAGGGTCAAGTCATACGACGACGACCCGCGAAAAACCGTCACCATTCCGGCCGTGCACCCGCGCACCATGCGCACCAAGCCCAAACTGCCTAACCGCACTACCAAGACGTCGCAGAAGCTCACGCTCTTCCCCGACGACGAGGAGCTGCGCCCCGAGGATGTAACGGACGATGAGGTTTACAATCAGATCACACAGCTGCCGCTGGGAACAATACGGAGGGATGCGGAGCGGGTAAGAAAGGATCGGGGCCGGTTGCCGCGGGTCAAGGCGTATTGCACTGCGAGCTTCTTTCGAATGGACGAATTGATGAGGTGGTTGCAGGAAAGGCGATCAATAAATGGGACCAATCCAAAACGGTTCGATGAATGGTGGGTTTGCCGCCTTGGGTGTGCTGATTTGATGCTGATGTTGAGGTAGTATCTATACCCCGTTCGCGCTGAACGGGGGAGCGGTAAGGGTTCCGACCTCACCACATGTATTCTTGGATGTAGGATACGCATCAGCACCGGAGAGAGCCACGCGATTTGCAAATGCAGATGCCGAAGACGAGGAGCAACCATTGCTCAGCCCAGGCCCTCCACCAGCAGCCGATGACACTGCGGCGACTCTTGCGGATGGTGCCGCCGGAGCCACACTCGATATTCCGCCAGTGTCTGGCGAGCTCTTCTTCTTTGACTACGGAGTCTTTGTGTGCTGGGGCCTGACTCCTGACGAGGAGCTCGCAGTGTTCAAGCTCCTTGTGCCGTTCGAGGACGAGAAGCTGGTTGAGAGCGACGTGGAAAACGAGGAGTTCTCCTTTCACTACGACCCGCAGCAGCAACCGCGCATCTACAATGACATCATTACGCTTCGCCATCCGCACAACTACATGGTCAAGTTGACCATTTCCCACGCCATCGCACAATCCACCAAAATGGCGCTGTTTGAGAACTTGGTCGATGACACCATTGACGCGACCAAGCACATCCCGCAGGAAATGGCGCGATCGGGCAAAGTCAATATGACACGGACCGCCATCACCAAGAAAATCGGCCAGCTATTCATTATGCGAATAAACGTTAACCTCGTCAGCAACGTGCTCGATACACCCGAGATATTTTGGTCCGAGCCGTCCCTTCAGCCGCTGTACAACGCCATGCGAGGATATTTGGAGATTTCTCAGCGCGCTGAGCTGCTCAATCAGCGCGTGGAGGTAATCTCTGATCTGCTCGATATGATGAAGGAGCATCTCAACTACTCGCACAGCGAGCAGCTCGAGTGGGTCATTATATATCTGATCACATTTGAGGCTATCATTGGAATTATCACGGTGCTGTTCGATGTCATCAATTACCAGGATAAATTGGGCAATAGTAGCGGAAAGACATGATGGCAGCCACGAGTCCAATGCACTATCTATGCTCGCGGATGAATTGGTGACTGGCATTGACGAGGGTTAGGTACATCCACTCCCGTTGCTTCAGCTAATTGTGGTGCCTTGGGCTCGAGTCCCTCTTCGTCCAGAAGCCGGGTGAATAGTTCGCAGAAAACCAATGGTTGGCGGGGCAGTGCAGGCGCCAAAACTTTAATGCCGCTAGTCCTTGTCCGTGCACATGGCTCCTTTCGTGACAAAACAAGAAAGCCAGTCCTGTCATCACCAACACCATCCACTCGATCCACCCACCGTTCAATCAAACAAATATCTCCAGCAATGACCGGCACTGCACGCATCCTTGCCACCGCTGCCGCGGCCCTTATTGTCCTTTCCGACATGCAGCTTCCCGCGCAGGCCTCCAGCGGACTCCGCCCAATTGAGGATGCATGCTGCGCATCCTGGACGCAAAACGACTACAATAATGCCTTGGGGGTTGAGGCTATTGTGTTGAAGATGATCAAAGAAGGCCGCGAGAGTGATTTGAGACCAATAGGTAGCCACGATGAAGCTCAGACCGCCTCTTGAACATTTTACTAGATAGGATTGGCCTCAGGTGCGACCCAGTCGACCGGAGGAGTATCCCAGAGTTTGTCGAATTGGCTAAGGAGGCCAAGCCCGGGCGACCAGTGGTTTGCTGCAAGCTGAAGGCTGAAAAGGAAACCTTGAAGGCCATTCCCTTCTATCCCCTCCAGGAGATGAGGTGCTCGCTTGGGGCTCCGCCCGATGCAGGGTTCATGGAAGGCGGACCCGATGATCCCAGAAACGTGTCTGTTTTTCGCGTTGGGATGGATCCATCGCTTAGGATCAATCACGCGGATTGGTATGTCAAAGGCTGGCCCAACAATTCCAAAGGCGCATCAGGTTTGCAAGGCGCGATGAGTCCCTTACCTAGGGCTGTGCTTAAGGTAGAGCACATTGACGATGGTCCCAAAGCCACGCCTAGTATGCGCAACGTGCCACGGACTACGTGGTTGCAGAGGCTTGGGAATATTAGCGAATTGCCTGGGAATATGTGGGGACGAGTCAAGTAACGATATATGTGTCACGGGTGGCTCCAGTGACGTTTGATTTATGAAGCATTATTGGCTACGCATCTGCTTCAATGAGTGGTTTCACTAGGGTGCGCTCTATGGCCAGTATTTGAATGCAAGTAGAGCACTACTCCTCGACGACTATATGCATCATCTAGAACATAGTAGCTAGTAATTCAGAGTAAGATCTATTCCCAAAAGCTATCATTAAGTATAGCTTCACTCGTAGTAGCAACCTGCATCTCAAAGTGGGGGGGGGTAAAAGCTGGCATTTGCTGTATTATCAAAGCGGCATAGGAAGAAAGCAGAATGGCCACCCACTGAACCATTGCTCTGATGATGCAGCCTCCTACCCTGACAGCATGGCAAGTCAGCAATCAGAGGGGCAAGCACTCTAATCTATATGTATGTGATCGATCGATCGTTGTCAGCTTTGATCTCCGGTTTAAAACCACGCGGCTTTAAATTTTCAGCACACCAGCCTCCGCCATCGCGATAGAAAAGCAGATCACATCAGCCCAACCGCCGCATAAATCAAGCAAGTCCCCTCAGCAATGTCTCGTACCGCATCCGTCTTTGTTCTCGCCGCCGTAGCTCTTATCATCCTCTCCGACACGTGTTCTCCCGTCCAGGCTGGCACCAAGTTCCAGGCCCTCACCAAGACTTTTTCCTTCCAGGCCCAACCCAAGTATTTTTGCTGCACAACCATATCGCAGAAGACTTACAAATGGGCCCACAAGAAAGCCAATGAAGGGAAGGCGACCAATGAACGCCGTGAGAATGAATTAGAACCGAAAGGTAACCATGACACAGCTCGGACAGCTTCTGAAGCGTTTTATAGACACGTTCGGTGTCCCTTGCGACCGAGTTGAACGGGAGTTTGTCCCACAGCTTGCCGAGCGGGCTAAGAAAAACAAGGGCACACGGGTAGTGCTCTGCTGCAAGGAAGATTTTAAGGAGGAGCTCGCCGAGAAGTATGCCATTTTCCCATTCCAGGAGATGAATTGCTCGCATGGGGCTCCGCCCGAGACCGAGGGCATTGAGGGTGGGCCCAATGATCCCAGAGACACGTCTGGTTTTCAAGACGTGAGGCCGCAACGATCGTTGGGGGTGTGGGGGACTGTCAAACGATGGCCTGGGATGATTTGGAACCGGCATTGGTAGCGGTGAATGTGTTTTGAGTGGACGTTTGTGTTCAATGAGTTCCTGATAGTGCTCAACTTATGCAACACTTGCGGTCGGGAAGCATCGTACCAGCTATCCCCGCCATCCATGACAACCGCCCAATCCGCGCTTCTGCTCCGCAAGCAGCTCCGTGAGCTTTCCCGCCGCCCCGTCGAGGGCTTCTCCGCCGGCCTGGTCTCCGACGACAACATCTACGAGTGGGAGATCCTGATCGTGGGTCCGCCGGACACGCTGTACGAGAGCGGCATGTTCCGGGCATCGCTGACCTTTCCGCCGTCGTATCCCATGATGCCGCCCAAGATGGTGTTCAAGAGTGCCATGTGGCATCCCAATGTGTATGTTGCGGCATCGTCGTTGCGTGCCCGATGTGATCTGAATGCCAATCTCGCATACGTGGATTTCCGCGTCGCACGTCCCCGTGCCTACTTCCCGTCCCTCGCCTCAGTGCTCACCATCACTTATCGTTGTGTTGTTATATGGAATCTAGGTATACGAGCGGCGAGGTCTGCATCTCAATTTTGCATCCGCCGGGCGACGACAGGTATGGGTACGAGAAGGCCAGCGAGCGGTGGTCGCCTGTACATACCGTGGAGACCATTCTTGTCAGGTAGGGACTCTATATCTGCCTTGAATTTGGCTTACGCGTTCGGTGCGTGGGCAGCGTAATCTCAATGCTGTCCAGTCCAAATGATGAGTCGCCTGCGAACATCGAGGCCGCTGTATGCTGACTCCCCCTCATCATCACCATCCAATGGCCTCTTGTAGAAAGAATGGAGGGAAAATTTCCCGGCATTTAAGAAACGTGTAAAGGGCATCGTGCGTCGATCACAGGATGAGTAGAATAGAGTGCGAAAGATGCTCGCAACGTGTCGGTGGCAGTGCCGTTGCACCCAAGGCAAAATTATACTTATATCAGTTGCGTCGTGACCACTGCTGTTTATTGTATGGCTTTCAATGTCAAAATACATGTGAGAGAATGGCACGGGCACGGCCTAGTGGGATGTTGAATATCGGATGGATGGCCTGCAGCCTGCTATCGCTGCTATCACCCCCGCAGCTTGTCTCTTCACCTTCCATAACGATCGTATCACCACCCAAATCGGATAGGTCGCGCCAAAGTAGCCACCGCCGACGTTGTAGCGATATCGCGTCGACCGCAGGTGTTTTCTCGTCGAATACGATCGCGTGTTGTATGGTGGAGAGTCCGGAGAGGCAATAGCACGTGTGGTAAAAGTCTGCAGATCTACATGCAAGCTCGTTAGCACGCGAAAGGAAGGAGACAAGCACCTACTTCCCCGGCTTATCGAGCATGCCACCGCGTGCGCCCTGACAGCACACCAGCAAGTACCTCCCGAGCGCGTCTGGGTTCACAATAGCGCCCAGCGCCCCGGAATATACCATCGCCGGAGTGGACGATCGTAGCAATGCATTAGCATCATGTGCGACGGCAGCCGACAGCAGCGGTGGGATGGCACCGACCCAGAACGAGTAGCACCCATCCACGAGCTTATTCGTGCGTCCCTGGCACCCACCCTCTACGGCCATCTGCCGCCGCGAGACCCACCGCACCAGAGCTTCCACGTCAATGGTATCCGCGTCGAGACGATTTAGAATGACGAGCGCCGCGGCGCCACAAAAGGTGTACCCACCATGGGCCTCCACGCCCGGGAGCCCGCCAAACCCGCCCTCGTATGTCTGGCACCGCGCAATAAACTCCGCACAGTTCTCGGCCAGATCATCCGAGAGGATGTCGAGCAAGGCGGCGACAGAGAGCGCGCAGTACGAGCCACGGATATCGACCTCGCCGCCCGTGTGCATCACGAACCCGCCATCGCGCTGCTTGACCACCTCGACCATCCACCGATACAAACCCACGCGATCCACGCGTGGGGCCCACACGCCAATGTCGCCGAGGATAGCGAGCGCGTTGATGGCGGCGTAGGTGGTGGCGAGGTGTGGCAGCTGACCGGCGCCGCCGCCGAACCCGCCTCCCGGGTGCTGGCACGCCAAAACCGTATCCACTGCGGCGGCGACAAACTCAGGGTCAGCCAGGATTGGATCGTGGAGCAGGGAGAGGGAGTGAAGCGTCCAGTAGGAAAGCCAGGGCTGGGATGCATCGAGGGCCTCAAATCGCTCGGAAAGACTGTGGATCCCACGGCGCAGGAACGCGGTGTGCTGGGCCGTGGAAAGAGGTGGCGAGGAAGGAGCGGCGGCGAGGACGTCTTCGACGATGGATTCGACCATGGCCTGCTGCCGCGTCGTGGCTGAGAACATGCGTTGGATGCTGGGATACCTGCCACGTCAGCGCATTCCAGCACCACCAGGCCGCCTCACAGCAGCTGCAGTCGCAGCCCACGGATGCACCCGGGAACGCACCGAGTTGGCCCGGACAACGCTGCCTCTCGGATACGCCGCGTTGTTCACACCCGGCCGCGTACAGCTGGATGCATGGCGGTCGGCATCCAGGCGACACATGAGTCGCATACAACGACAGACCTTTCCCACCGCCCTTAAAGAGGAGCCCGATGCAGTGGATTACACTGCAGCGTCATCCTTACACCCACCCACTCCACCACACTACCGCCTCGCCAGCATAACCATCCATCAATCACCTTGCCACTCTACCATGAACAAGACATTGCTTAGTATTCTCCGCGCGAGCGAGAGCTGCTCGATCTGGTGAGCAAGTTTGCCGATTTGGGCGGA
>QZWS01000228.1:0-16364 GCA_004114245.1 Zoopage sp. CT-All
CGCAAAGTTAGAAAAAAGGAAAGAGAAAGATGTGGAAGAGGAAGAAAAAGATGAAGAGATGAGGGTAATCCAAGGGATAGACAAAGAGTATGGCAGGCAGCCAAGAGCCCACTGGGACCAAGAGACAAATTAGCGTGCCTTCCACACCAAGATGCTGCTGGGAACACTGCCTACAATGATGCGTCAGTGTAAATGGTACTGGTGGGTTTATGGAAATCCAACATGCAAAAGGTGTGGCTGGGAGCCAGAGACAATGGCATACTTGTGAGGATGTGCAAGCATCACAAGCAAAGATTGGACCAAGCTAGAAGATGCAATCCTCGGACCAATCTGGAAAGCATTGGACCTGCCGCAACACATGGCAATAGTGGTCCTCCAGCCATATCTGAACAATGAGGGCATAGTGTAAATGGACTAGATCTTCTATGGTGTGGCACACAAGGTGGTGGTGAGTGACCTGGCAAGACTACTATGATGAAAAAAATTAATGGCAGCCAAGTTTCTTATCCTCGGCCTCTGCAAATTCTGGGATGCCTTCCAAGAACTCAGAGAGAGTAATAAGCCTCCAAGGTTCCGTGGAGCCAGGGTGACTATGTACTTCAGCAAACACAGCCCTATTCAATCCATGCAGCACCCACACACTATGACTTCTGCCCTTGCCAGATTACCCAAAAAAACCGTTTAAGTCACAGCAAATACCCCGTTGATTGGGGTTACTTGGTCTAACAAAAACCATAACTTATGGCTCAGCACCCCACCTATTGCTGCCCACCCCATTTTGCCCATGACCAGCAATGCCATTGCTACGCCTTGTATGCATTCCACGGCAGTGGATCTCCTCTTATAATTCAGCCCATGTTGACCAGATTGCCGACTCACCTTTCCTTATCCAGTGCTCAATTATCTAGTGCACAAACCCCCTACCCCAAGGCCACAAGAAGACACAAGGTGTTAGGGATGAGCACAGATTGAATTGGTGGACATGGCAAGCCTGTAGGCAATGGATGAGGGCAGGCAAAGAGAGAGATGATGGCGCGGCCAGCATGGGGTTTTGCAGAAAGGCGGAAGGGGAGATCCGAGAACTCATATATAAACTGAGGTGCAGAACAATCCTGGAATGGGAAAAAGGCTAAGGAATTATGGCTGCAATGAAGCGTAGCAAACAACCGGTAGGAATGAAGTGAGACCTACCACACCCAGAAAGCTGGCCCCTGGACAATGGACAAGGAGCAAAAAGAAACACTGATGTGGAGAAGCAAGGCAACAGACTGGCGAGGCAGGACAAGGCAGTGACAGCATGGATGCGGGGAGTGCTGGGTGGATGGAAACTTAAGCCCATGGGAGAAAAAGAGCCTGTGTAAGAAGACCAATAACACATCACCTGGTGGCAGTGTTGGTGCACCCAAGAGACATAGTCTGGCAGGCATGTAGTGAGGGGCCTGTACTTTTCAGGTCTGCGCTAGTAGCCTACTATTAGTGCTACTCAACGGCACTCACTTAGCAATACAGGTACTATTCTCCTGCAAAAAAAAGGTTGGATGTCTATTCCACCCCAACAAAAACTCCGCAGCGACATCTGCCAAGAAACGTCTGCATTCATCAACGGCATGAAATCTAGGCATATTGCGCGCTTTGCAATAGCAGCAATATCAATTCTCGGCCTGGCGCTGACTCAACCACTGGGAGAGGCCTCGCCACTTCTCTCGGACACGCTGGCGTCGTCGGATCTTGCCGATATCAGCGACGCTGCAGAATTGTCCAACAGCGCCAAGAGCCAAGTCGGGAATGAACACGATGCCCCGTTAGATGCGCCCTTGTTGGGAACCACCAAGGCCCTGCTCGGTCACGGTCCGTCCAGCCCCTTGGCCCTCTCCCCCACAGCCCAAACGATCGATTCCGTGGAAACATGGACCGCGAAAATGCTTGTGGAATTCATTCTATTCGAGTGCTTATACGTTGCACTCGGCGTAGTGTTGGTGGGGTTTGGCGCTGGTTGGCCGGGCCTTGTGTTCTTCCTCTCGCCCGCAGCCTTTCTTAGCCAACTCGGCCGGTCCCTGGCCATTCTTGCAGCACCCACCGACTCCCACCATCATGTGCTCACACGCATTGGTGTTGCTCTTCCGTTCATTGGCATTGTCATTGGTGTGTATGTGACTGTGCTATTTCATCGCAATAAGCTGCAGCCGGACAGGAAGTCAAGTCTTATTGTGTCGCTTTTACCGGCGGCCGGAACCGCCGGACTATTGTACCTGGTCCTCGAAGGGGTTGTGTTGACCCAGGAAGCGACGTGGCCTGACGCATACTCGTCTGCGGCAGCCATTCCAGCATTTATTCACAGCGTTGTGCTCTTATCCCTGCTGCTCGTATTTGTGCCGCTTGCATTGAAGTGGCTCCATCTCAGCGCTGTCCTCGGCGTGGTGACATACGGCGCTGGCTTCCTCGTACAGGCAGTAACGCTTGGTCTGACATGGCGTGTATCGACCTCGTCAGATAAGGAGCAAGATGTATCGGGTGTCGCTGGCCTTGTTGCCATATTCGCCACTGGCATTGGTCTCACTGCGGTGTTGTCCGCCGCCGGGGTTTGGTACCAAATGCGCTGGGCAACACGGGGGCAGGATTTTTGGACGGGAAAGCAAGCATGGGCACGTACCCTTCATCCCCAATTTGACCAGAGTCGCACCACACTGGTGGGTTCGGTGCATTCGGCGGCCCCGAGTGTAGGCAGAGGAAAGGTGTAGTTGGCAGTGCCATGAGCCATGAGCCACCCTTGGTATATGTTCAAAGGGTAGAGCACGATGTGAGAGTGATTATAGCTGCTCTACAATAAGACAAAAAAGCAGCCCAAACATAGGCCACACCACCACGCAGTGCGCAAATTAGTCAGTCTGTGGATCTTGTGCTTGTCCGTGGCATCGGACGTCATGGGCGCAGGAATCGTCAGTGCCATTGACCACGTGTCGAGGGCCGTCTGCAGTGTGCATCCTGCGCAGAGGTAGCTGCACACGGTGCGAATGTCGGACTGGACCTTCTTAAGAACATCGGCTGAAATGAGAGCAAAGTAGAGAGCTACAGCGAACAAGACAAATGAACGGCGGCGTCCGCTGGCTGCGTTTCTGAGCGAGCACGCGTGAAGCAGCGATATAAGGTAGAGCGTCGCTCCAGACATAATACTCGTGCCGTTATCATTGCACTGCAATAGGGCTGGCTCGACAACCGCTATGGTCAAGGCCATCGCAATACCAGTGTCAATCGTGAGGCGCATCCAAGTCAGCAGCACTCCCTCCGATCGGGGATACGACATTACTCGTCGACGCGCTCGTCCCCGTCCACCGGACTGCAGTGCAGAGGGATCAGAGTTCGTCCCAAACGAGTTCACACCTTCCGAGACAAAGCTATAGCCCTGCGAGATGCGTTGAGATCGCCATGCGGACTCGTCTGTGAATCTTCCTGGACGACGACCAGTTCCCACGCCCGAAACAAACACCTGTCCGCCAGTCTCGCCATGGTCTAGTATACCCTCCGCAGTGCTATCGCCATCGTAGCCATCCATGGACTCATCTGCGGTGCCAATAAAGCTCGACTCTTCCTCCTCGGTCATGATCTCGTATGCAGAGCCATACTGGCGGTGATGCCGACTCAGGATACTCTCCGCATTTGCGACACCACCATGGCGACACGTGTCCGCAGCGGATGGCCAAAGGAGAGAGGCAGTTTCGACTGCGACGCCAGGAAGGACTTGTTGAGCCACCGAGGTCTGCGGATATCGCGGCGGGCTTCCGTGGTTAGAATATACAAGCTGGCTATCACCGCGAGTCCGCCCAAACATCCTACCGTTGCCCAGATCAGATCTCGGCTGCATCGGAGAAGACTCAACAATGATTTCCGGCGCAATTTCCGCATCATCGCCACACGCAGCCGGTAAAAATCGGCGACTGAGCATGTCCCACAGCGGATGCAATGGCCGGAGGACGACTGCGCCCGTGGCAAACGCAGCGAGACGCCACACACGCGAGAGATCGTCAGCACCATGAACGTCGGAATATATTCTCAAGACGAGAGTGACCTAGTGGCAAGAGCAAGTGAGCAAGAGGGTTAGAGGACACCAAATTACCGAAAAGCCAGAGCCAAAGGACAGCAAGAACCGCGCAGTCCATGCCGACATCCTTTCGTGCGTCCTTCTGGTCTGCTTCTCGCCGCTGCGGAAGCTCCATAGCTTGAAGAGCACGGGTTCAAGGGAGGCATGTAGAGCTAGCGGGACAGACGTAAGAAGCCCGCTAGATTATGAAGCAGCTACCGGTGGTGATGCCGGCCAGCATCAAGTATGATAGCATCTAGGCACCGTCGCGGGTGAAATCGTCGGCGAAAGAGCTGTGGGGAAGAGCGAGTGGATGTTCGGTGTGGGAGGGGATGGGAATACTGACAGCGTTGACGGTGGCCGGCGATTGGCCACAAAGGGTATCCGGAGGATTGTGCACAATGTGTTTGGTAGACAAAGGGACACTGGCGCCAAAGCTGCAGGGTATGTTATTGAGTTCCAGGTGCGATGCTATTATAATCAACCTTAGGACATCCAGCATGCACTATTAGCTGCCATCCCAATTCAGCAACACCTACATCCATTAGCGTATTCTGCACTACATTGATGCATAACACACCCAGAACCAATCAGGCATTTGCCCCGCTGCCAAATAGAGCAATCGCCATGCTCGCCGGACTCATTTTTTTCTTCTTACTCCGGCCACTAGCAGACGCATCATGCCCACCGCCGTTGCCACCGACTCGCCCAAGCTGACCAAGGAGCGATCAAAATCCTCGTCGTCGAAGGACAAATCCTCCTCCAAGAAGGACAAGTCGTCGTCAAAGAAGGAGAAGAAGAGCAAGAAGCGGAGCAAGTCGGACGACACCGACTCTGCATCCTCCGACGACGAGCTCGTGGCAAAGGACAGCGCAAAGCACAAGAAGATCAAGACGGTGAAAGAGACGTCGTCGGTGGCAATTGTGGGCGGGATGGCTACGCCCGTCGAGAGCCCGACACCTGCATCCACGTCCGACACCGAGGAGCCCAGCTCGGTGGTGGTGGTCGCCGAAGACCTGGCCAAGCCAGCCATAGACCCGTCCTTGGCCCTGTCTAGTTTCCGCCTCACGCAGTCCACCGTCAAGGCCCTGACCGATCGCGGCGTCACCGCACTGTTCCCCATCCAGGCCGCGACATTTGACGCCATCTATGACGGCAAGGATCTGCTGGGTCGCGCGCGCACTGGCACCGGAAAGACCCTCGCGTTTGCCCTCCCGATGGTTGAACGGCTCAAGCTGCAGAATCAGTCGCTCGGGATGCATCAGCGCCGCGAGCCCCGCGCGATCATCCTCGCGCCGACCCGTGAGCTGGCGCGTCAAGTCGCGGCGGAGTTTGAAATGGCCGCCGCCGGACAGCTCAACGTGCTGTGCGTGTACGGCGGTGTGGGCTACGAGGAGCAGAATCGCCCGCTGCGTCGCGGCGTCGACGTGGTTGTGGGGACACCGGGTCGCGTGCAGGACCACATCACCCGCGGCAATTTGCGCCTCGGCAGCGTTGAGTTTGTTTGCTTGGACGAAGCGGATCAGATGTTGGACATCGGGTTCAAGGAGGCGATGGAGGAGGTGCTGCGAACCGTACGATCGCAGAAGGAGGCGCGTCGGAAGGAGTCCGGGAAGGAGGCGACCGAGGGCAAGGGCTTCCAGGCGCTGCTCTTCAGCGCCACCCTCCCACAGTGGGTGTACCACGTTGTGCGCGAACACCTCGAGCATGACCACGTCACCGTGGATCTCATCGGCCAGCAGAAGCTCAAGTCGGCCGAGACGGTGCAGCACTACGTCATTCAGGCGCAGTGGGCCGCCCGCAGCGATATTATCGGCGATGTCGTCTCGGTCTACGGCTCAACAGCTACCTGCCGCACCATTATCTTTGTCAACACCAAGAACGATGCCAGCGAGCTGTCACTCCACCCACAGCTATCGCGCACCGCCAAGGCTCTTCACGGAGACATTCCCCAGGCTCAGCGGGAGTCCACGCTTGCCATGTTCCGCGCAGGCAAGTGCCGAGTTATTGTCTGCACGGACGTCGCTGCCCGCGGTCTGGACATTCCCGAAGTCGATCTGGTCGTGAACTACGAGAAGACGAATAACTGCGAGACATACATTCATCGAAGTGGCCGTACTGGTCGCGCCGGACGCAGCGGTGTCTGCGTGACATTTGTCAAGCCCGCCGAGATTGGCTGGGTGAGACATCTAGAGAGCAAGGCCGGCATGCGGGTACAAATGGTTGGAGCGCCAGGCGCGCAGGACGTTGTTGCTGTGGCTGCCAAGGATGCGTCGGAAAAGGTCACCGAAGTGCCGGATTCGGCCTGGAAGCAGTTCTCTACTGCTGCTGGCCAGCTTATCGAGCAGCATGGTCCTGAGCGGGCCCTTGCTGCTGCCCTCGCCCTTGTCTCTGGTCGTGCGACTGGTGTCGCAGCCCGCTCGCTGCTTACGGCGCAATCGGGCCAAGTGACACTGCTTTTCCGCACCACTCGACCGATCAATAACCCTGGCTACGTCCGTGCAATGCTCGCTCGCCGCTTCCCTGGTGTTGAGAATGCGATCAAGCTGATGCGCTTGACCGAAGACAAGTGTGGCGTCGTTGCTGACTTCACCGAGGACAGCATTGTATTTGGCAGTGGCAAAGATGACGAGGACAAGCCAGTCGTTACCCTTGAGAGCATCTGCGGAGTGACGTGGGGAGACGAGCAGGATATCTCGGCAGAAGTGTGCCGCGAGCTTCCCAAGCTCCAGGAGCGCGAAGGGGAAAGCGCTGGTTTTGGTGGCGGCGGCCGCGGAGGATGGGGTGGTCGCCGTGGGGGAGGCGGCTTCTCCGGAGGTCGCGGTGGCCGATTCGGAGGTGGCGGCGGCCGTTTTGCCCAAAGGAGATAAAACAGCAATGGCCTGGTCAGCCTTGTATCGCATGCTTATGCTAAAGTATCTTGTTCTGATGGAATAGCGTGGTCTGCTTGGTCTGCTTGGTGGCCGATGCAAGTTTGGCTCACAGTAAGCAAGCAGCCTGGCAAGCTATTCTGCCCAAAAACACTGGGACATGGTCCGTCGCCTGGGCAAGATTAATATTTTTCCACGATACACCCATTATCAGTTCCCAATCCTTGCCACCCCGCGACAAGGCCCGGACCGGAGGCGTATGGAACGCGATAACTCTGGCGTCGCTGCTAGCAAATTCGACCGCAACAGTCCTCCCGTTGCCCACTTGCATGCGAACGCGCCTGGGGGTGATTCGGCATCGGATGTGACAACGGTACTTCAGTATTTCTGGGCATCCAGCGTCGAATCCGTTTAGGACCGCATGCAAATTTACTCAAATATACTGAAGGAGATGAAGCATCTGGTCCAGGCTGCAGAACGTCTCGGATTCAGCGGTATGTCAATGCTTGTTGCCTACCCCCGCTGAATCCGCCAGATGTATCCGCGTCCGAGTGGATGCTAAGGCAGATGGTCACGGCGATAAATACCGCTCTGAATATTATTTGTTCGGCGCGTGATGGCGTTGTAGCCGACCCGTTTGTTGTCAATGGCGACGTTGAGCCGTCGTTCGATGGAGCACTGGACGCTAAATCGGATGTCGGGAAGGCCGAGACCGTGCAATCTCCTCGAACTTTAGCCTTCCGTAGACTCTTCAACATGATGAAGCGCTCAGATGCGGATCTTGGCAGCACTGCAAGGGGCAGATCACTCGAAATGCGACGAGCTCCCACCAGTAATGAGTCCTCTGGATTCAAGAGTCTTCATCATTGCATAGGAAGAAGCAAATCGTCTCCGCGTGAATCCGACCGGCCGCCCTTCTCGCTTGGCGATCTGCCTCCGGTTCCGCGGATCGACTTTGATCAGAATTCCCGTCGACCTTCGGTGCCCGACATCAGTCTGTACAAGCTAATAGGAACTCTTAAAAGTTGCGGTGTACTCTTTTAACATGATCTGACAAATAGCAGAAAAGGAGAGCCAGAAAAGCATTTCGGTGGCATCTACGGGCTCTCCTGCGGATGAAGGATCGCGATTCATTCTGCATTCAGATGCTTCTGAAGATGATTTTCGCAAAAAAGGTTGGCACCTGCCCTATTACTGGGGACTAGAATTATGACTCCGCTCAGTGCCTCGCAAATCTCGCACAGCAGACGGCCGCGCCGACTCTCCACTGAAAGCCGCCTTGCGAAAGGCGCACTCAAGTGTACTGCCCCCGACCAGCATTCCGCCTGTCCCCAGCGTCGAAGTGTGCACTCCCAGTTCGCGCGCGTCGGCTCTTTTGCGGGATATATTTCCCTCCGGTGCTGTTGATCCCGCGGACTTGGTCCTGGCCTGCCGTAGAATTACGCAAGCTTCTCAACTGACATCGCGCTCCAAGATGCACAAAACGCCGCTGATTCCACGATCTCCGATGTACGCTGCGCAGCAAATCTTGTCCGAGCGATTGGCCAAAATGCTGGCTGATTCGAGCCCGAATTCGACTGTTCAAAGATTTGGCATACTATCCGACTCGAGGTACAATGCGGGCGCGTATCAAATTGACGAGGAGGCCATCAATTGCGCCATGACACGCGTTGCGGACTTGGCTCACGCAACCACGGACGCCTCGCTGACCATCCAAGATCTGCCTCATCGAAGTATCGCCTATCAGTTAACACTAATCGACGCGGCGCTCCTCTCCGAGATTTCCTTGATGACTCTTTTCCGGCATGCTGCGTGCTCTGAGAAATCACCTGCCGTGGTGGCTTCAACCGATTTCTTCAATTTCGTCGCACGTATCATAGAAATGTCCATACTTTCGCAGGAGTCTCCGATCGAGCGTGCTGGCCACATTCACCGCTGGATCAAGGTCGCCCGTGCATTGCTCGAGCTGCGCAGCTTTCAAATGATGCAGGCTGTCATTGCTGCACTCGGTACTCCTCCGATAAAGCGCCTCAAGCGCACCTGGGCGGTCGTTCCGCGCAAAAGCATTCAAATTCTTGACGAATTTCGCGACCTTTTCAAGCCAGATAATAACTGCGAGCAGTACCGTGAGGTGCTGTCGCGCGGAGGCCCAAGCACCTGGCAATTGCCCTATGTTGGACTTTTGCAGCTGGATGCTGTGTACGCATGGACGGCTGCCGAGAATGCATGTGCAGCCGCGGCGAAGGATGCAGAAATCGACTATGGACCAGGCCTGTCTCCTTGGGAAGATTCGCGCATCGTGGAATGGATGGAGGTCGTCGGCCGTTATTTTCAACGGGGCCGTGGCTATCCAACGCGGCCTCCTCCTTGGTTTTCACGCGATGGCGAGCTGCCAAGTCGCGGTCGACGAGACCAGGTGTTTGTGCAGACTATTCGCAAAATTCTGGCAAAAGGCGCAGGCCAATCAAGACCCGTTTTTACTCCGCCTACACCAAACCGGACATTTGCAAGCAAGGACAGTGAAAATGGAGCACTGACGACTGACGCCGACGATGGACTCCTCGAGTCGCCTCTGCTTGCGTCAAAGACCGTTCCGCCATCTATGACGCCTGGACAACGAATGGCCACGCGGCTTGGCTTGGACATGATGCGTTCGAGGCGACAATTCAGCTCTACTGGAGACATGGCAGCATCGCCTATATCCTCCAGTATGATGACGTTGCTTGGTAGCTATGTGCCTTCTGCCATGGATGCCAAGCTGGCAGAGGAGGTGGCCGAGGCAATGCAACGATGCATCACCCACTGGATTCTAACGCATCCATGGGTGCCCGAATCCGAAGTCGACGCTCTGTCGCTTGCAAGAGAGCCGCGCACCGAGACCACAGGTATGTTTGGCAGCGCGCTGGCGTCGATAGCGGCACCAGTCGGCAGCACCCGCCCTCCGGTCACTCCACCGTTGAATGTGATAAACACGAACGCATTAGACCTGCCGCAGCAAGGCCAGTTTCTCGAGTTCAGGGCGGTTTCGACGCGGCTGTCGTTCAACTGGCCCGAGAGCGAGGATGGCTAATTTTAGCGGAAGCGTCTGACACTTTGCATACACACGTAGTTTTGATTGTATAGAGAGATCAATTCGCGATTCATTTGACTTGAACGGCGTTACAAATACACAACATTCTACACAACATTCTTGCGTGCCAGACGCAATGCTTGATTGAAAGGCTCCCATGAGCGGTCGAAGCTAGTGGTATTGGACTTGGCGGCGGCAGCGCGGCGTTTGCCATGGATCACCGTCTCGCATTCCGTGATCCAGGCCATCTTGGTTTTGATTGTATAATTCGTTTGACGGAATCGCGAATTGATCTCTCTGTATAATTCAAGCCATGGGCTCGCCTTTTTTTCTGAACTTGAATTCCGCGAAACCAGCCGCTTGATCGCCACACCCACTGCTGTGCGACGTTCATCCTGCACTGCTGCCTTATTTAGCGCCGCCTCACGGTCCAGACACGAGAATGAGCGTCGGTGCCCCATCCTGCCAGACTACGCCGTCAGACACCACACCACTGGAGCAGCACACTCACGGGTTTGAAGGCGCCGAAAAACTCCTCGAGGTGTGGTTCGTCCCACCCGCAGACCTGCCTTCATCCAGTGGCTCGACGGGGCCGGAGAGCGAGGACGAGGTTGGGAGAGACACGGCGTGGGACGGCCTGGTTGGACTGAGGCGCATCCCTGGCGACGTCTGGCAGCAGCAGCTCCTCGATCACGTCCGCTGCCAAATCCTCTCCTCGGTGCAATCCACTCACTGTACCGCGTACTTGCTCTCCGAATCCTCCTTGTTTGTATTTCCGTATAAAATCATTCTCAAGACATGCGGTACCACAACACTGCTGCGCGGGCTGCAGCGATTGCTGGATCTCGCTGCGGAACGGTGCGGGTTGCGCCGTGTCTGGAGGCTGTTTTATTCTCGCAAGGCATTTATGTTCCCCGAGCGTCAGTCGTGGCCGCATTGCGCGTGGCAAGACGAGGTCAATTATCTGGATGCCATATACGATCATGGATCCGCATATATAGTCGGAAAACTGAATGGGGACCATTGGAATCTGTACCTGACGGCCCCAGCAGACGATGCCATTGTGCCAGCGGAAGCGGCGGAGAATGGAGATGCCTTGTCTCCAGTTGCAACCTGGGCGGCGTCCTCGACTAGTGCATGGGGCTCGTTGAAGCAGGCAATGAACTACCTCCCGGCGGCACTTGCTCCCACAGTCTCGCTCCAGCCGCCACGCCTTCTTGCTCTCGCCGAACACGATTGCACTCTCGAAATTATCATGACGCATCTTGACCTAGACTGTGCACGTAAGTTCTATCTCGGTGACGACATGAAGGAAGGCAATGAGTGGGGCCAGATTGTCACTGATCGCTCCGGCATCCGCGACGCGCTCCCTACCGAGTTGCACACTGTGGACGCGTACCAGTTTGGGCCGTGTGGATTCTCGCTCAATGCCATCGGGGACAACGCATCCTATGCTACCATTCATGTCACTCCCGAGCCGCAGTGCTCTTATGCCTCATTCGAGTGCAACCTGAGCATGACGCACGCCGAGATGCATGAGTGCGTGGCCAAGATCGTGCGCGTGTTTGGCGCCGGTCATGTCTCGGTTACCATTTTTAGATCGGAGGAGGGCCGTGCTAAGACCAGGGCCGATCAGCCTGTCCTGTTGCACGGCAAAGATGACGATGTGGTGATTGACTCACTGGTGCTGAATGTTGCCGACGATGGTTCGTCGACGGCAGATCTGCGACGGTGGCAGCGCGTTGATCGTATCGTGTATGAGCTGCAAGGCTACACACTTGGATTCGTCTACTTTGAGAAGCAGGAGCCTACCGCAGTGGGAGCTGAGGATGGCAGGGCGGCGGCAGCGCTGCACGCAGCCACGAAGAAACGAGCATTTGCTAGAATCATGGGCCATGCATCGCCAGCTTCCACAGCTGTGTGTGTGGCTGCGGATGACCAAGCGGATATGGCCGAGGCACCAGCCAGCGGCCAAGTTTGAAATACTGAGTTGCTTTGCCTGTTTATATCTGATTCAATTGCAAAAGCACCATACCACCATGCACAGACGAATGTGTACCTGCTAGTTGATTTATATAACGTCTATGGCACTAGGAAGCAGGATGAATGAAGGCAGAGGAATGAAGGAGCTGCAGCCATTCTTCTAAACATAATTATTTCACTTTTGTCTTGAAATGAAATGTATTGTTATGGCAATGTCGCGTCCACTGGAGCTAAGGAAGATACCAGCTGCCTGAACATGTTCACCTTGGCGTGCTGCCAGGCCGTCTCACTCTTGTCTTCTTCACTCGCTGCTTCTTTGTGACTTTGTTCCTTGTGCATCTTTTCCTTGTGCATCTTTTCCAACAGCTCCTGCTTCCACTCATTGCTTAAACATGTGTAATATTCGTCCAATTCCGTATAGATTGTGGTAAGAGCTGTCAAGAATGCAACGTCTGTAATGTTACGCTCCTCAGCATCGGGGTAGCGCTTTTTTACTTGCTGCAGGGTTTGAGTATACATATTCCGAAAGTTTTCTATTTGCTCCACTTCCCGAAGGCGTTTGTTAGCTAAGAAACATGAATGCAGACGGTTGAAATCTTCCAGCGACATGTTGCCATGCTCCATTTGCTTCAAGGCATATTCCTCTGCCAGACGACTTCCCTTAGTCAAAGCATCCTGAGGAAGACGAACAGTGCCGTGTTTGCTTTTCTTGTCTACCCAGCTGGACATATAGGATTCCTTGAGGAATTTCTGTACTTGGCCCCTGTCTGCCATAAGTCGTCTGCCGCCTGGGGTAAGGTGTGCGTAATTGACAGTGGGTTGGTTTGGTTGACCAAGCGCGTTGTGCTGGACAAAGGCCCCACTGTGACTGGCACTGACTGAGGCAGTGATGCAGATGGCGGCGAGTACAATGGATGGGCAGCGGAAGAGCATGATTTCTTGTATCCTTGTGTTTCTTTGACGTCAAGATGAAGGTTGAAGAAAAAATTGGTTGGCCACGTGCCTGTTGAACTGCACTTGCCCGTGTACATGGGCTGGCTGTATTAACTGCGTGCAAATAGGAGAATGACTCAACTGCAAAACAATCGCCATCATACACAGCAACAGTGCCCACCATGCAACAGACCATTGGCTGTTTCGCAGACTCAGCACAGAGACAGCGCCGCTTCCCAATGGCCTGTGCCATGGATCGGAGTGGGATGGCCTGAACAGCCCAAATGATCAGTTCAGCACCGCACATTGCCCGCTGGTGTTGCAGGTAATGCAGGTATTTTGTGTTGTGATAAGAGCAACGGCTTAGTCAGACTCAACAGCCTGGAACGCAACAGAACTTAGAAGAACCAAGACGTCATCAAAGTGATGATGTAGCATTAGTAATCCAACAGTATAAAAGGAGAGCAAGCGCAACTTGTCTCCTGACAAATACTGAATTCTATACCCTGAACACATCTGTGATCTTACAAATCCCAACATTTTGCACCTGGACCAGTACCGAGGAGTCACTGCTCGGACTTTTCTGCATCCAACACCTGCCCGCCAGCAGCCGCTCCCCGCTCATCAACCCTGCACTCTTCTTGCCAGCTCATGGGCGTTACTCGCGACATCATCTCCCCGGGAAACGGCGTCAACTTCCCGAAAAAGGGCGACCGCGTCAAGATGCACTACGTCGGCACGCTCCAGGACGGCACCAAGTTCGATTCGTCCCGCGACCGCGGTCTTCCCTTTCAAACGGTCATTGGCACCGGGCAGGTCATTCGTGGCTGGGACGAGGGCGTGCCGCAGATGAGTCTGGGCGAGCGTTGCCGGCTGACCATCTCGGGTGATTATGCGTATGGCGAGTCCGGCTATCCTGGCTTGATTCCGCCCAATGCCACGCTCATTTTTGACGTCGAGTTGCTTGCGATCAATTAGGTAGGTGGCTGGCGCCAATGCAGACAGCTATTGGGTTGGCCAGGTGTGCTGGATTGTTCATACATTGGTTGCCTGGTCGAGACTATCTTTTCTCATCATTTTCCCCTCGACCAAGAAGGAAGATATGGCTCATAAACTGCTCGTAGTTCCTACGCACAGCGACAGCATTACGAAACGGAGAGCCGACCCAAAAGACTCACCAATTGCCTTGCTTGTGCCGCTGCTCAATAATTCGAATGTCCCGGCTTCGCTGTGTGAAGCTAGTGCGAGGTTACGTCATCAGCCCAACCACATCAGTTGCCACCTACACGTGGGGGCCAGTTTGGCGAAGCGCTTCAAAGCTTGCCCGGAATGCACGAATCGCAGTTGATCGAACGAGCACAGGCAGCATTGATGCTGTAGTCAACGCACCATCAAAGAGTGGCCCAGCTAGCGATATCTAGCATGCAAGTGCGTAAATATCCGCGCTTTCCACCATAGCAGCCTACTCCGTGATCCGTGTGGATGTCCACCGCATAGAGCCCGTTTTCCCGAGGCGATATAACGATCTGAACATTGCCAAAGTCGCCGCCAATGGTTTCTGGCCGGTACGGACGGCAGTGCTCATTCCAGATCACATGGACGTGATCATTGCCGATATGTCGCTTCTGCTCAGAGGTTAGCAAGGCCATGAGTACCCAGCTTGGCAAACCTTTCGGATCTGCTGGGGGTCATTCGGGTCGGTGGTCATCTGCGAGACGTCGTGAAAGATGACCTCGACCGAGTCGTTGCAGTAGTAGCTGGTAAATCGCCCGTTGGAGCCATCCGTCTCGAGACGACCGTGGTACCCAGCATGGGTCGACAGCTCTACCGGCCAACCGAGTGCACCCGCAAACGCTTGATACTCGCTGCTGCCGCACTGATTGCGGAGTATCTGATGCTCCTCTTCCTGACCAGGCGCTACGTATAGCAGGGCAATTTTGATAACCTCGCGGCTGTACTTGCGGTCCAGCTCTTTCAAATCGCGAATGAAACTTGGCGAGATATTGAGAAGTGAGAACGAGCCCTCTTTGAACGCATCATAGTCCAGTAGGCCTGCCTGCGAGAGCAATGCTCGTGCTCTTTGAAAGATACTGACTATGGAGGCCGGGCCAGTGAATCCTTGCTTGCGAGCCGCAGGCATAAAGGATTGTATTACAGGTTGATGAGAATCGCGCGATGACGTTCGCGGCGATGGAAATGGGATTGCGTCATCTCCGTCGCGAACGAGCGATTGGCGAGATGGCTTTAATGGATCAAAAAAATGATTCTCACTCTGGATATGCTCATCGACAAGGTGTCCGAAAGTGGAGCCGAAATTGACCATGTCATCAAGCGCATTAGGTTTGAAGGACATTTGCTGCGTCTTGCCTAATCTGCCGAATGTGAGCATATCGTGTGATGGCTTAGCTTACTTGGAAAGTCTTTCATCCAACGGATCAAACGGGAATAGCTCGAATGGGTCAGCAATGCTAAATTCGGTTGAAAACGGGCGAGAAATTCGGATCTTACATCGAATTCCTTTGCGATGAATCACCGTCAGACGAGGCTTCGTCGATGCTAAACGTGAATGTCGGCACAGGCGCCGGCATCTTTGACGTTTCGCCATTGTCCATTTCGGATACACCAGGGACTTGGTCAACACTGAACGTGAATGTCGGCACAACAGGCCTCTGCTGTATCGCAGTATCTGATATCGATGGTATTTCCTCGATAGAGATTGTCGGCACGGGCGGTTGCTCGTCGCCCTCTATGTTTATCGACGGAATGTTGCTGCCACTACCAAGATCAGCTAACAAAGGATGAGAAATTGACATGTCTACCTCGACTCCTCGTCGTCGGACGGTAAATCAAAGCTGAATATGAGTTGCGGGACTGCTGGCTTTGCAGCATCACCAGACGTCCTAGCGAACATCAGCTAAAGCACGGCACATCGTCAGAAGCGACTTACTCCGAAACGTCATTTATAGCATTCTCCTCATCCGACGGAAGATCAAACGAGAAGAGGATTTCTGGTACATCGGCGGTGGCGTCGGCGGCGAAAAATGGATCGCGCCACTTTGCGATTACGATCCGCCCATTCATTTCCGCTGGCCCGAATATGTCACGACGCCACGTGGCCGGGACTGGTGGATTCCCTCATTCGAACCAAAGGAGAAATCGGCATGACATCCCCTTTCAATGAACCTTTCTCGCTTCAGCGCCGCAACCTCAAGGGCGGCACTCAGCGCCTTTCGGGCTGGGGTTTCGCCAATGAAACCGATCGCCTGACCGATGTTCTGCTGGGCTCGCCAGCCTATCTGCGGCATCTCGCGACCTCGTCGCTGTCGAAGAAGCATCTGCGCGACAATCCGGCCAATATCCAGACTGCACAGGCGCAGCACAAGGAACTTGTCTCGGCCTACGAACATTTCGGCGTCAAGATTCATTGGCGAAA
>QZWS01000229.1:0-16342 GCA_004114245.1 Zoopage sp. CT-All
AGGGCATACACGCTGAGAGGTGCGGCATCAAAGACGGCGGCTGTGTGATGGCGATAAATGGACCAGATGGCGGCTGCGGCAATCAAGCTGCGTTGTGTGGCAGAGAGGGGTTTGATAGCAGGTTATAACATTTGAGTATCATTAATAGTAGCAATCGTAAGCAAGGAAGGCAGGCGCCGCGCCTGACTTCCACTGTCACCTTCGTCTCTGCACCCCCTACTAGCACCCCCTACACGTCAACATCATCGAGCTTGCGGAACAAAGCGTAAAAGATGATGGCAATGATGCCAAGCATTGTGGTCTGCGCGCCAAAGAGAATGACCATGAGCGGATCCTTGGTGATGGGGGCAAAAACCATGCCGATGAGTGAGCCACCGCAGTTGGTGAGCAGGTAGAGCGCCACTACGATGCTCTTGAGTTCTGGCGCGGCCTGCTGGAACGCAAATTCAAGACCGGTCGCCGACGCAAAGATTTCAGAGATAGCGACAATGATATACGGCGGCATCTGCCACCAGACCGACAGGTCATTGACGGGGTTGGTGATTTCCTTGGGGACGTTGGTCAGATCAAAGTACGGCCCGGTCTGATAGAGGAAGTGCTGGAGGACGGTGACGTAGACAAAGCTTGCAGTGCAGATAAGGAATCCAATCGTGATACGCGTAATCGGCCCAAGGCGGAAGCCGAGGCGACGGAGAAGGGGAAAGATAAAGGCGTCAAAGAATGGAATAGCAATGACGATAGTCAGCGAATTGAGAGCGTTGAGCTGCTCTGGCCCGAGCCAATCCGGGCGATGCATATTAATTCCCTGGGAAATGAGATTATCACTCATGTTGCCTATGACGTGGG
Source organism: Zoopage sp. CT-All (assembly GCA_004114245.1). Taxonomy (NCBI): domain Eukaryota; kingdom Fungi; phylum Zoopagomycota; class Zoopagomycetes; order Zoopagales; family Zoopagaceae; genus Zoopage; species Zoopage sp. CT-All. Next base: position 847 of record QZWS01000229.1, read on the forward strand.
TTTAGATAGGCGACCCGACACAATGACGAGTGCCCACCATAGAGTGCCCAGTAGAAGGGATAAAAGAGAAAGACCTGAGTGCCCTTGATGGTCCGCTTTAGATCATCGACGAATCGCGCATCCCAGCGCTGCCCACCTACCTTGGAGCGGTCGAGCCAGTGCTCAACGGCCACTCCGTTGTTGCGGTTCTTAAGAGCATAGCCAATGCACGAAAAGACCTTGCCCAGGATGCCACCGTCCGGCGGCGTTGCCACGTACCGCTTTCGCCCAAGGATAAACACTGCAATTCCGATCACAAAGATAATAGCGGGGATTGTGAATGCGATGGGAAAAGAGTGGTGCGAGATGGCCGGACAAATGGACTGGCCAACTAGCGCGCCGACGTTGATGGCCCAGTAGAAGTAGCGAAACACCGACTCGACGGTCAAGCGTGAGTCCTCATACACACCCGCGGTGCTCGTCTCGTGGATGCCCGCACGGACCTGCTCGGCAGCGAACGCAGACACATTGGACTTGATTCCGCCGGTGCCGGATGCAATGAAGACGTACGAGGCGAGGATGAAGCCAGCGAGACCGAATCCAGCCGAAATGGAGGCATGCGTGGACGATGCGGCCAGAAGAACCAGGCCGACTATGTAGACACTCGAAAACACGACAATGGTTTTGAACTTGCCCCAAAAGACATCAGCAATGAAGGCGCCGAGAATGGCGGTGGCGTAGCAGAAGAAGACAAAGCCGCGATTCAGGGCGGTTGCCTCGCTTTTTCCGAGGCCCAATTCACCCAGCATGTACGTCTGGAAGATCAGCGAGGCGCCATAGTAGCTGAACCGTTCTAGCATGCAGTCAGAGATGGGCAAATGAGATGGGCATGGGATCGCACCGCAAAGCTCGCACACGATGATGAACCACGCGGAAGGCGGCACCTTGCCCGCCTTGCGGATAATATTAGGGTCCAGGGCAAGCCGATGCTGCTCGCGCTCGTACGCGGTCAGCTCAGCAGCTTCCTTGGAGGCAGGCCGATTTGCCGGGTCATTCCTTTCCAAATTCACGTTGCGCATATTACTGTCGTCGAGCAGCGAGGACGTCCTGCGGGGGCTATCGCTTTGATTGTTTGGCGGCATGGCTGTGTCGGGGAGTCAGAAGAGCGACCGAAGGCGACAAGGAAAGCACGGCAGACGCAGCAACAGCGGCAATTCGCGGCGAGAAGAATCGGCAGAGAAGAATAGGTAGAGGAGGCTAGCAGATACCGGCGCGGCGGAATGGCTGGATTCGTGGATGGGTGGGAATGGCGGGCGGGGGAAAGGCGGGCGGGGGAATGGGCAGAGCCAGATCTCGTGCCCGGCTATCAATAATCACGGGCAAGCGGCGTCCATATCGGGAAATGGGCCATGCTTGGCATTGCACTGTTGGCACTGCACTGTTGGCGGTGTTGGAATGCAGGTAATTGGGCAAGAGCATTGGGCAAGAGCATTGGGATGCTGGGCAGGATGATGCAGTGGAATGATGCTCTATTTTCCGCATACATAGAAGTGCCATTCGTGATAATGACACTGCTTAACAAGTGCTGCTCAAGTGTTAATTAATACATAAGACAAGTTGTTTGCTGTCTGCCCTCAAGTGCTGGAATCAATGGGGCAGCTCCCCCAAACTGCCTCCCACCTTGTCAACCCCAACCTCCACCCGCATCCTCCCGCATCATGTTCACCGGAATCGTCGAGCGCATGGGCACGGTCGCCGCCGTAACATCCACCGGCGCATACACCATGACCTTCTCCGACGCAGCCCCAATCCTCTCGGACTGCCACCTCGGCGACTCGATCGCGATCAACGGCACCTGCCTCACCGTGACCGCCTTCACCGCGGACACATTCACCGTGGGCCTGGCCCCGGAGACGCTCGCGCGGACGAATCTTGGGGATTTGGTCGCGGGCGGGCGGGTCAACATGGAGCGCGCGGTATCGGCCGCGGACCATGCTGCGAGCGAGGGCGGCGCGACTCGTCTGGGTGGGCATGTCGTGCAGGGCCACGTTGATTGCACTGGGCGCGTGTTGAAGCGCACCCCCGAGGGCGACTCGGTGCGCATCCGCATCTCGGTGCCGTCAGAGTATATTGCATACTGCGTCGAGAAGGGATACATATGCCTGGATGGGACGTCCCTCACGCTGACTGCGGTGAGCCGCGATGAATGCTGGGTGGAGATCGTCATGATTGAGTACACGCAGCGGCATGTCGTGCTTGGCGTAAAGTCGATTGGTGAGCGGGTGAATATCGAGGTGGATGTGTTGGGCAAGTACATCGTGGGAATGATCTCTGCGACGCTTGAGGCGCAGGTAACGGCGACCAAGTCTTCCGAGGCGAATTCCGCGGATAGGAGCGGTATGGAGGAATGGGTCCGGCAGCTGGTGCGTGACGAGGTCGCGAAAGTTCTCAGTGCGCGCAAGGAATAGGTCATAAATATTGCAAGCAGCATGAATTTTGCTGCTTTGGGTGCTGCCCACCCTATCATTCACCCATTTGCATCACCCTTAGCATTTCCAAATTCACAGGCACCTTCTCCCCTAGCCATGTCGCATGCTCGCTGTGATCCTTCACCGCGTCCCCGGTATGCGGATGAACCAGCACCGACAGCCCATCCCGATTCACTACCAGCCACGGCACCACAGTGCCAAACTCCTCGGCTGTAGTGACAACCGCCTGGAACATCCCCGTTGGATGGGGGCCCACGGGGCGGGCAACGATGGGGTAGAGCTTCAGCGCGGGGAATGCTTGGTGTAGGGACTGGTGCAGCTGTTGAGCGCGCGTGACAGACGGGGGATAGGACTGGAGGAAGTAGACATGGATGTCGAAGCCGCGTATCGTCGCGGGGAAGCCGGTGGCGGCGAGATCAGACATGCTGGGTGTGCGGCTAGTGTGATAACGATGAGACGTGTGAGTCAAATCGGGAATAGATTGTTGCCAAGCCTGACACATGCTTAATAATAACAACAAACAGTCTCCCTGCATCGAGCCACTTGCATCTATTGCGTCTGCTGCTGTCAGAATCCTTCCCAATGATTTTGAGCTCTTTGACAATCTGAGCCAATTGTTACCACAAGGTAGAACTTTGACAATAATTTGTCAGTCTTTACAGTCCTTTGCACATGTATTAGGTTGCACTGATTGCAGACCTGAATCTGTATTATATCTCAATACTGCACTATGTTTTGGACTTGCACAGACAGGACCCAATTTATCACACATGCTGATCTGTTCTCCACTGACATTCTTATCACCATAATGCTATTGGAATATAGGCAATTGCCACTATCCCCATGGAACAAAATGACACTCTCCAATTCCGTATACCCAGCCCATGCCACCACCTTGTGGACTGCGACAACCTGCATAGTGTTCACAATCATCAATCTGCTGCCAAATATAGACCACAGCATGTAACCTGAAGGCCTGCCTAGGCGAACTGCGCTTGGCTCACTTACTGACTGTCTTCAACAGCTGCATATGAATGATGACATGTCAAGCGCTGCTGGTGACGTGGCACAGCTCCCTGCTCCCTGCTGCATCCTCAAACCGATATGCCAATCTCCTTGTTCGTCTGGTCTGGTCGCTGGGGCCTCGTGTCCATCGATCCAAGATGCTCCGTCCTGCTTGCACGCAGCCTTCTTGCCCGCTCGCTCCCTGACCTGTTGGCTAGGCAACAATGGCGCTGGCCAAGGACGCCGAATGGTCGCACGTCGATGTCAACAACCCGTTTCTCTCCGCCAGTGGTGCCGCCCTTTGATTGGCGCTTAATCCAGCTGACGCATACGTAACAGACGAACTGCCGATGGTGAGAAGCGATCATGTGGTGGCCAGCGGATGTCAGGCGTCGCTTGACGCGCTCTCTGCATCCGTAGCATCTTACTCGCGCCGTGCTAATTGCAGCTGACGCCTGTTGAATAGGGAATCCCAAGTCTCGATGCTGATTTGAACGCGTCCCAGCAGCTGGATTCTGCAGCATATGTCTCGTTGCTGGAAACAACAGCCTACGATGCAATGGTGGGCCTGCTCCCTCCACCCATCCAATCGCTGCAACTCACGGCGCATCGCACAGCTCCATGCATGGTTCCACGATGAAGACAACTACGTCGGCACTACCCGACCCGCCCTGGCTCGTCTCTGCCGCCCCTGGTATCGATCCTTCAGCATACAGTCCCACCTCAAGCACCACGCCGATACCCGCCTGGCCCAGTACCAGGCCAAGATGGATGAATCGGTGGCGCGCTGGCGCTGGCGTAATGCCGAGCACGGTGAGAGCTGGACCGAGAAAGAGCATGCCACGACGCTAGAGATCGAGCTGATGCCAGAGGTGTACAAGCACGTGTGGAAGGTATACGAGGCGTTGGCGGTGAAGCTCGGAGACCAAATGTTTTTCTTTGGCGATAAGTGGGTTATCTTTGCTCATACGTGCAGTAGTGTTGACCGCTGTGGATAGACCGACGTCGCTGGATGTATACTGCTACGCATACTTGGCACCACACCTGCTCCGTGGCGAGTTTGCGCGGACGCACCTTGCCGATACATTGACCGCGCGGTACTCGACGCTTGTGGCGCATATCGCCCGCATGCGAGAGCTCGTCATGCCCGAAGTGGAACGGCATTATGACCCAGCATTGGCTGTGCCGACCATGGGTAGCTGGCAGATCGCGTTGCCATCGTGGATGCCGCTGTCGTGGCGGGCAGACGCAGTCGAGACTGTGATGAAACCAACGGTAGTGCACGCACAAACAGAGACTGAGGCCGAGGACAGAGAGACGCGACGCCAACGGTTCGTCACAATCGTGAGCGGCGTAGCCGCCATGCTAGGCTACATGATCTGGAACGGCATGCTGTATGTCAGCAGCGAGGAGAGGAGTGAAGACGATCCCACTCATCCTCCGCACTATGAATCAACACCCGTTGAGCTTTAAAATTTAATGTCGCCATATTTGTTTGCAATATCTATTGTCCCGTGCAGCCAAGTGGCTTACATGATGGCAGTAAATTTGGCCTGGAAAAGGCTCGCTCGGCCCTCAAATTAGTGACATTTCTTACCCTACGACTATCCTTCTACATTGCTCCATACTTGCTGACGCGCCCATCAAATCCTTCCTGATCTGTTTAGCAAGCGTGCTGTCATCAATCAACACATTGCCCTCGCGGGATCTGTTAACTGACTGAGTATCGAGATTCTAGTGATATTGCGTGAGTACAAAGGATAAGCAGTGTAATTGGGCTCACTCCAGACCCCATGATGGCAAATGCGTCATCGATCACCATGGCCTTGACATGCGACCACATCTCCTTGCGATTGGGCGCGGCGGGGCTGATCCCCCGTGTGCGGTACCAGCACACCCTGAGCTTGGTCACATCCACACCCTCTGCTCGCAGCCGTTTATACATCCGTTTGGCCACATGCTGGTTGGTGCCGTACCCACCGGGCTGGAAGCGCACAAGGTTGTCCTGGTTGGAGAAGGACGTAATGATGTCGACTTTGACTCCGCGACGCACGGCATCCATGACAGCATTGACGATGGGCTTGGCATTGAAGTTGGGTGTCTGAATGAAGATGTACTTTTTGGCGTTCTTCACCGCGGTCAGCCATGCGATGTTTTGGGGCGATGTCGTGGCGTGGTATCCGGTTAATGCAGCGATCATAGTCCTGCGCTCGCGGGACCCGAGCATCAGCATCGGAACCTCGCGGTGACCAGCCCGTGGCGCAGTGATGAGCGGGTGGGCGGCGGAGAGCCGCGGCAGCGGACGATCTCTGCCCCAAATACGCTGGAAATCATGGCGCAGTGATGCCACCACCGACCCCCGCAGCTCATACATATTCTCAAGCTCGCACCCAGCATCGATATTCTTTGATCCCATCACGGCAAGCTTGCCATCGACGAGAATCATCTTGGTGTGCAGGACGCCTAATAAACCGCGATGGAAGGTCTGGATGCGGAAATCGAGGAACGGGACTTCGCTGACTAGCGGTAGCACGCGGTAGGAAGCGGCATTCGCTGGGGTGCGTTGGCTGAAGATGGATCGGATGGAGGGCGGCAAGCGGCCGGCGAAGAGCGAGTCGGCGAGTGGGTCAAACACCATGTAGACGCGCACTTTCTTCCCGCGCAGCTTGGCGCGATCATTCAGTGTTTTCAGCGCCTTGCCCACCTCTTTTGCAGTGTGGGTGGTGTAGTCGAATATCATAGAGGTGATGAGGACTTCTTCCTCGGCGGAGATGATTGCGGGGACGTATATGTTTTTCGTAAAAGCGGTGGTGGAGTCGTTCGCGATCACATGGTTGGAGAAGGACCCCGAGACCCCGATTAGGTAGTCCGGAATCGGAGAATAGTCTGGGTGACGGGCCGCGTTCTCGGTTGCGGCGCGATAGATCTTTGCGACGTCGGGGGAGAGGGGGCGAGGGAAGCGGAGGAGGTCATTGGAGTGGAATTTCGCTGCGGCGGGGAGCGTTAACGCAGCGGTAAGGACGGCGAATGCGAGGCAGAGGAGAGCTGCAGCAATGCGCAGACGGCGTGAGGGGATGGTCATAACGGCGGAACACGTTCTATGGCAGGCAACAGTGCTGGGTAAGCGGCCACGTTGCGGGGTACGACCCATGGCAGTCACTCCGCCTTGACGGTTTGGGTACACGGAAGCTTGCGTCTGTCACACTCCCGCTGCTCTCCGCTGTCAGCTGACGCAAACCTTGAGGCGGTCGAAACAGCAGGGCATGCGCAAATCAATGCACTCTAAAGTGCAAGTACATATGCCTTCACACCCTCCCATCGTCGCCAACTATGCGCCATGCCCAACGCGCCGCCTATTTCTTCTTGCCGACCTTGCGTCTCACCGTCTCCTCGCCAACAAACACTCCCTTGCCGTTGTACGGCTCTGGCGGCCTCCATTTCCTCACCTGCGCCGCGAACTGCGTCACCGCTTGCCAATCCACGCCCGAGACAACCATCCGCGCACCATTCTGCGCCACCGCCACCTCAATGTCCGCGGGAATCGGCACCTCCACGGGATTGCAATAGCCCAGACGCAGCGAGACTCGGCGGGGCAGCGCAAGATCGGCGTCAGCGGCAAGCACGGCGGCACGGTACCCAACCCCGACGAACTTAATCGGCAGCGAGTAGCCCGCGTGCACGCCGGTGATGGCGCGGTGGAGGATGGCGCGGGTGGTGCCCCAGATAGCGCGCTGGGCGGGCTCGTCGGCGTTTTTGACGCTGACGCGGATCTCTGCGTCGGGCAGCGGCGCCTCGGCGGCACCGGCGGCGGCACGGAGACGCGGCGGCCGGGTGATGGTGAGGCTGACGAAGGGCAGGAGGTGCACGCGCGTGGTGCCGAGCGGGCCAGCGACGGTGATGACCTCGGTGCGTCCCAGCCGTGTGCTCATTCCCCCGTCATCGTGGGGCAACGCCGCCTTTGCACTGCTTTTGGTGGAGTGGGCGGCGGGAGGAGGTGCTGCGCGGAGGAGCTGCACGTTGGCGGGAAGCCGCACCGGCAGTCTGCCAATGTTGGATCGCGTCGCACTCGTTGTCGCAAACCCGCGTCTCGCTGCAGCCGCGGCCGTGGATATCATGGGGGTCAAGAAGCGCGCTGGAATGGGCGCCGATGCGTGGTGCGGCGGCGCTCAGGGGATGTGGTTGCGTGGCAGGGGGAGCAGAGGATGGGGCAGATATGGCAGCAGATGAAGCAGCGAACAACGCGATGACAGAAGCAGAAGGAACGGTTGATGGGCAACGATGCATTGCTCCTACAGCGACACAACCCCGCTACACCAGCTCCTGCATCCCGGACAACGCCAGCGGGCCTAGTAAAGCAGCGTCAGCATCCACGTCAAGCAGTAGGGGCACGCGTGGCGGGGTCAGGGTATTATATAGTAGCTTCATGGTGTATTCAGAAGCAGAACTGAACAAACGTTCAACATCACACCAGCAACAAGTGCGTGGAGGGCGCGGCGCGGGGGATGCTTACGTTGTGGGGAAGCGGTGGCGAAAAACAAGACTGCGCGGCTGGCCACCCCTGGCCATCCAGACAGAAACAAGGGCGCCGCCGGGCGTGGGTTCGAGTCCGCCCGAACGCGCTTATTACCGGTCATGACTTGTGCATACTGGCGCACATCGTAAGTATATTTAAGCGAGTTGTTTGATAAAATAATGCTATTGGATTTACAGATGGGGGCTGGCAGGCGTGTTTGTTGTGCGGCCCCGTCAAGCCTCCATGCAGTGGGCTCGCTGTCTCATTCCCAGCAGCGCCACAAGCTCCCTGTCCCCTGTCGCGCTGGCCGACAACCACCACTGTCGCCGCCGAGCCCACTCCCATCGGCTTCTACCAGTCCGCGCTGGCAAAAAAGAAGAAGAGCGCGGCGGCGGTTGGTGCGGGCGCTGTCGCCGTCGCAAGACACGCATCCTCATCGACAGCCACCATGCGCACCATGCGCATGCTGCCCCACCAGCCCTTCTCGCTCAACACAATGGACACGAGCTGGATGGATGCACCGCCGACGCTGGACTCGGCAAGCGCCGCTCCGGGTCTGTCGCGTGAGGAATGGTTCGCCATGGATCCCGACCGTCCTGCCATCGTCGCCTCCGCCATGCCACAAATCACGCGTGCCACGAACCCAGCGCCCGTCATATACGAGGCGGCTCCAGCGTCAGCTGTGCAGGTGATTAAGCGCGAGCGTGCGGTGTCGGTCCTCACCGCAGCAGCGTTTCCTCCACTTGGCGGCAGTGGTAGCTCTTGGGGGCGAGCGAAGGTCGCTGATAAGATGCCAGTGGCTGCGGCAGTGGCTGCAGTGCCGGCTGCAACGCTCCCAACAGCTGATAGCTCTTCCCAGCCCCCGCAGCTGCCACCGTCGCCAAGGCAAAAGACTCCGGATCGAACACCCCAGCGCTCAAACCCACGCCATTCGTCTATCCAAACACAAGCACAGACGCCTCGGCCATGTCTCATCGACAACGAAGACATATTCAATGACGACGTCCCGTGCGTCGCGGTTAGCCTTGCTAGTCTCCGGCTCTCCCCTAGCACCACTCCAATCCCCACTTTACCCTATTGCGACCACAACTTAGGCCAAGGTGACGCAGACGAAGTTGTATCGGTCTACATATCCCTCGACGAGCTGCTCGCCGAAGCTGACGATGAGAGATTCAAGGCCATGGGCGGCGCGAGAGCTAGGCCGTATCCGAGACAAGGCTATTTCCACGAGGAGCAATACAGGCAGCCGCACGAAGGCTATGCACATAGTGAACAGCGATGGAGGAGATAGCAGCTTGGGTGGCATGTAAAGATGCACTTTAGATATGCTCGGAAGCGACGTGCATTACGACAGATGAGGATAATCCCATTCCGCCTTTCGTGAGAAACGCAGACACACATTAGCTACATCTCAGCGGTCATCAGCCCGGGCGTCAACGGCCCGGGCACTCCCAGCAGCATCCTGCCCTCCTCAAACATCCTTGCGCGCTGATTATTCCTTGCCGCGACACGGGCCAACATGGACGCTGTTCCCGAGGACGCACTTCCAGGGGACACTGTCATCCGGGGACTACGCTTCTCGGATGCAGCAGCTGAGGACGAGGCGATGACAGTGGTAGGCAGCGGGACGGGTGCGAGCGCAGCCGCCACGCCCCTGGCAAGGAACGCCGACGGCGAGATCAATCTTGGCATCTCGCTGAGCAGCGCGCTGACTGGAGTGGTCGGCAGCGAGGAGGGTTCGAGAGCGTTGCAGAGCACTGGGTGGGTGGAAGGCGTCGCTGCCACAGACTGTGTAAGAATACGCAGATCCACGGCGCGGTTCCTTCGATGCTTTGCGCCACCAGCACCGGGCCTCCCCGCAATCGCATTCACGCGAGGAGAGGCGTCAGTGACGGCGGCTAAAGGGACGACGATGTCCGTCTCGACAGGACTCGACGGCGGGGACACAAGCGATTGCGGCTCTGCCTTGACGGTGGCCGGCAGCACCACACAGGGAACTGCATGGGGCGCGTGAGCCACATCCTCCACCTCCACGATGGCATCCAGCGCAGCTGTGGAAGGCGGTGGCGGCAGAACCGCACTGGCGGCAATGGAATCCGAATTCGACCGCGGCCTTCTCCCAGCCGGTGATGACTCGTGAGAATAGTACGTGCTGCTGTTGTGGTGGTGGGAGCGGGTGGTGGAGGGTAGAGGAAAGGCGATGAAGATGGCGAGGTAGAGGAGGATGGCAAACACGAACATGGTGACTGCAGTCTAGACGAGGCGGAAGAGGATGATTAAGGCGGATGAAGTAGAAAGAGACGATGACGAGCGGGGATGGCGCGCAGCAGAGCAGAATGCGGGGCAGCACGACGCGGTGGTGAGCGAAAAGGCAGAAAAACGGCCTTCGTACATTCCTATGGACCATCCTCCCCACGAAGCTATTTGCCGCCCGCTCCATTCCCAAGCTTGTCCTTGACCGTGTTGAAGGCCAAATTGACGGCGCTAGCAGCGGACCCGGCAGCATTAGTAATGGACCCGGCAACAGTGGAAAAAAATCCCTTGGCGGCTGGAGGTGGGGGCACCGCGGCGGCGGCGGGCTTTGCTGGAGACACGGGGGTGGTGGACTTTGCTGGGGACAGGGGGGCCGGCCTTGGTGGCATCGCGGAGGTGGGGACATCTTGATCTTCAGCGCCACTGTCCGGGAAGACATTGGCATCGGGGACGTCGGCATCGGGGACATCGGCACCGGAGAAGTCGGCACCGGAGAAGTCGGCACTGGGGACGTCAGCACTGGGGCCATCGACATCGCCGTCCTGCGGCAACGGAGCGGCCCCTAGCGTCGTGGCGGCAGCGACAATGATCAGGGTCAGTAGCAAGCGGCGCGAGATCTGCATGGTGGTGTCTGAGATGGTGTCTGAGTGGGTGCGAGTGCTTTCTGCGAGAGGCGAGTGGGTGGCTTGGGTTAGGGCGGTAAAAAGGAGACTGCCCGACCGTGCCACTCGCCGATCCGCAAGTGCAAGGCTGCAAGCGCATTTGGAGGAGAGCGACGTTTCCTTCTATTCTCTTTATCCTGATTTATTGACTATAGGATTATGGGTTTGGTTGGCATCACTGCCATAACAGACGGCGGCTACACTGATAATATAGTATTCTACATCCACATATGTGCAAATAATCACATCAATTACTCAGCCTATCTGGAAAACCCACGGCGACCCTCATGGCGACTGGACGAGTCAGGAAAGGCTTCGTTTGCTCGTGACGAGATCGAGGCATTTCCTGGCCGGAGCGCCCGCTGCGGAGGCTGTTGTGCCTCGACGCTGTCATGGAAGCGCACGCTCCGACTGCCTGGCTCGCCAGCCGCCAAGCCACTTGCCCAGCGCTGCCCGCCGCCACCGGCGCCTTCGTCCAAATACGGCTTCCACGCGGGGCCAGGCACACCGTGTTCGCTGATCATCAGCAGTATCTCCGTCAGTCCGCGCACAACGTCCCCGCTTTCCCGCCACAGTCGCTCAACGTCCCGCTCCAGATTAAGTTGCGCCACGCCGCCCAGGCGCGCCCGGCCTTCGCTCAGCGCCCGCAACCCTCGGTCCACAGCCACGGCAGCCCTGCTCACTTCGTGCACTCGATCACGCAACTCGGGCGCGCGAAACTCGGTGTCGGCACAGCCAGGCTGCCCGGGCGCGTTGTAGTCGTGCGGTGAGTAGCGCAGCGGGCCATCAAGCCATTTCTGGCGTAGGAAATCCGCAGCCGCGCGCTCGAGCAGCTTTTGGGCGTGCGTCACCTCGCCTTGCAGCGCCGGCGAGGCGTACTCGTCCGACCGACCCGCATTGCTGCCGCTGTTGCCAGGCGCTACAGCGCCGGTCAGAGTACCGCTTGAGCTGCTCCCGGCGCCGCCACCAATCACCGACGATGACGTGGGAGTATTATAAGAGAAGGCGCCGTCGCCAGTGCCATGATCGCTGCTCGGCGAGAACCGCCGCGTTGGAGAAGCTGGGCCCGGCGAATTGGCCATCGCGTTGCGAACACCGGGCCGGTGCTGGACCCAGGATCCACCGGGACCGGGACGGATGATTGTCGAAGCAGGCAATTGCAGCGCGGTTGGCGAAGCATGACCACTTGGAGGTGCACCGCGGCCGACAGACTGCATTTCCAGAGATAAATCACGTCCGGTCCACGTCTGGCGTCGTTGGTGACCGGTGGGCGAGCCTCCCCTTGGCGCAACTGGCGCCGTCGACAACGTACTGACGCGCAGTCTCATTCCATCGCGTGGGCGCTGCGATTCAAGTCCAAGATCATACTGCTGCGTGGTGGCAGTGATGGACGGCAGGGCGGGAAGAACGCGGCCGGAAAATTTGGGGCTGCTGCTGGCTGTGTTGGCATCCTCCAGTCGCAGCGTGGCGAGGACATCCGCCACGTCGGGGTCCATTCCCAAATCACCGCTGCTGTCGTGTCCATGCGCAGACTCTCGCATACCTGCTTCATGATACGCTGTATCGTCTTCATCGACGAGCAGTCGCACACGGCGCCGCTCACTCGTCGCCGATGTCCCAGAGTGATGCGTTGTTGACCGTGGGATGCTGGGAAACTCCTCAAGACGCTCTTCAAGACGCTCCTCATTCTGTGTCGCCAGTCGCGACACTGTCGTAGCACTCCCGGCAGCTGGCCCAAGCGGCGACCGCTGCAGCGAGCGTTGGTAGGTGATCCCGGACGGAGTCGTGCGCAGATTATTATCTGGCGAGGATAGGGAGGATGTGGGTGGCTCGCGGGCCGAACACGCTCGCCGGGATCTGCCACCACCATACTCGCTTTCCACATCCCCGCGTGGCGCATACATGCCTGTCGGTGACGTCATACCGCGCCGGTTGCAGGCATTATTGCTGCCGCCCCCGGGCATAGCGACGGGCCCTCGCCGTTGTTGCTGCGTTCCCGTCCCAGCGACGTCGTTCTGCGACGACACCATTCCCGAGACCCGATCATACGGACTATGCATATCGTCATCGCCACTGCGCTCCACAGCAGAGTAGTGAGCACTCCTGCGCCGATAATCATCACTCCCGAACAAACTGTATGGCCGTGTGGTACGCGACGAGCGGTGCTGGTTCTCACGGTCATATCCCCCGCCGTACCGCTGCTCATCGTCGTGTGCAGCATCCACCGAATACTTTGAATCAAAGCCAGCAGCGACAGGAGACCGAAATCGATGGTCAGAGGCGAGGGTGGCGGAGGAGGCCGACGCGAATGATGCGTTGCGTTGATGCATGTGTCCCGCTCCAGCACCGCCAGCACCGCCTTCAGCAGCAGCCGCGCCCGCACCCATACCCAAATGGTGCATCCAACGAGGCCCTGCAGCACGAAACGGGGCCTCTCGGAACGACGAGGACCGGCCAAGTCCAAGTGACATTGGCAGTGCACGAGATGCGGGGATGGATGTCGGCGGCGGCGAAGATGAGCGCGTTGACAGGGCGTCCGAGGGCGCAATATGCCGTGACGAGGATGCGCTGGGCGCGGGGCGGTGGGTCGAGAAGGAGTTACTGCGCGCGTGATGCTGCGAGGTCATGGGTGTCTGGCCAGTGGGGGTTGCGGCAGCCGATCCACATTGCGAACCAACAAGCTGCGTCTCTGCATAGCATATACCATCGCAGGACCTGCCTGGGTGCATTGATATGCTCACACATGTGCTAATTTCCCGGTCACCATGGGCCTGGTTCTCTCCTGTGCGGGCCCAGCCTCTACAGTGGGAAGACAGGCTTGCTATCAGGTCGAGTGAACAATCTTTTCTTGTCCTGCACGCTCGACGATGGGCCGCCATCGTTGAACAATTGGTTTTCCTTCCCTGGGTTATAGACGTTCCGTGTAGTGGGTTTCAATTTGCTCAGCCCTGCTTTGATCTGCTGTAGGTCGTTGGTATAGCCCATCGGAGCAGTGCCTATGGAATTGGGCGTGGCCGGTACAAAGGGCATAGATCGCGTCACAACGACCGGGTCGGACGAAGCATGGGCGCCAGCCGGGCGAAGCTTGAAACCAGGGCTCATCCACTCGGCGTCACGAGTACTTTTATAGACATCCTGATTCACACTCGGCCTGGGCACCGACGGATTCGACTGGCCCGGGTACGAGGGCGCTCTATGAGCGGCTTTGTCGTTGGGATCGCGCGGAATGCCGTAGACGCCAGGAATCATCACGTTCAGCCTGCCCTTACCAGCGGCAGCCTCCCACGACGTGGCTGGCAGGCCGGACTTTCGGCCGAAATTTTCACTCTTTGCACTGTACTCGCGATCCAGCTCGGCGGGTGTCTTCTTCGGCGCGGGCCCCTGCGACTCGGTCATGGCCGCTGGCGGTTCCCCGTGTGTTCTTTCATGCACGGCCTCGCTTTCCTCAAATGACTTGGCATAGGGATCATTCACCTCGCCCTCAAAGTCCTGGGCACGCACGGACGCCGTCAAGGCGCAAACGAGCAGGGCGGCGAGGCAGATTGTGACGGTGGCGATGCGCATGGTGCTGGGCGGTGTAGAGTGGGGTTTATGCAGTGCGGTGGTGAGGGACGGCGGGGCGGGACGGCGGGGCGGGTGGACGGTGGAGACAGGAGCAGTGCTGCGCGATAGATGCTGTGATAAGAGCGACGGCTTCGTCAGACGCAACGGCCTGGAACGCAACAGAACCCAGAAGAAGAAAGACGTCAAGGCGATGACGTGTTGCTGTGCATGACGTGTTGCTGTGCATGATGGTGCTTATTTTGCAGTTGAGCCATTCCCTTATTTGCTCACAGCCAATACAGTCCTTCCAACATGGCATAGCATTAGTAATCCAACAGCATAAAGGAGAGCAAGCACAACTGGTCTCTTGACAAATACAGAAGCTCTATGCCCTGAACACATCTGAGATCTTACTCAACCCAACAGTTACCAGATTGTAACATAGTCAGCAGAAATGCAGATTCAGAGTAATATCATTTCAGTGCACAACCATAGCTAATCAGGTTAACACAAAGTAGATAAATTCAAAGATGATACTGGCAGTGCCTTGGACACTACTTGCTATTTGTCCAGAAGCAGGTAAGAAGTTTAAGGAAACCAAATGGTTAGCAGATTGCATGGAGGTATGCTATTTCATCACCAGCATCTCCTTGTCCACAAAACCCTTCTGATAATATCCTTGTTGTTGTTGTGGTAAGAACCATGACTTGGTCAGACTCAACAGCCTGAAACCCAGCAGAACCCAGAACAAAGACATTATTGCCTTGATAACATAGCATTAGTAATCCTTTAGTATATAAGGAGAGCAGGCACAACTTGCCTTCTGACAAATACAGAAATTCTATACCCTGAAGCACATCGTGTTGTGATAAGAGCGACGGCTTAGTCAGACTCAACAGCCTGGAACGCAACAGAACCCAGAAGAACCAAGACGTCATCAAGTGATGACGTAGCATTAGTAATCCGACAGTATAAAAGGAGAGCAGGCGTAACTTGTCTTCTGACAAATACAGAAATTCTATACCCTGAACACATCTGTGATCTTACAAAAC
>QZWS01000230.1:0-16297 GCA_004114245.1 Zoopage sp. CT-All
TGGGAGCAACATGACATTACAGCTGAGATGGTCACATGTCATCTCCACTTTTCCCGTCATGTCCCGAACGCACAGAACATACGCAGCCCTGTTGGCCATCGCCGCACTCGCTGCCTGTGTCACTGCACCAAATCACAACCCTTTTCACACTAACGCAATGGATGACATCAACCCGCTGATTCTCTCCAACCTTGACTTTTTCTCCGCTGTCCAATTCAAGCAGGCCCATCACATCCCTGGCACAATTTGGAAACGTGTGTCCGTTACAAGCATGCTCCTTCATACGCTGAACAAAGGTGCAGATGCAGGTACAGAAGATGTTGCTGCGGCCATGTTTGTACTTCGTGCTGTTGGTTACAGCCCTGCTCCATGGCCCCGACCAAAATATTTGAGCCTTGACAATGTTGATATATCTCCAGAGCAGATGCTCACATTCATGCGATTGTCGTGCATCAATTTCAAGCTAAATAGGCCGATGATGTCATGGTGGAACCCATTTGAAGCGCTACAGACTATCCTCATGCCATCTGTCATAGTCAAATTCATCACACAGTATGTCAGCGTGGATGTTGTTCATGCCACTGTCACAGCTGCCAAATCTTGGACCATATCTAGAGAGGAGGAAGTGTGGCGTACAATTGTTCAATATCTTGAGCATCAAGGTTACAATGACATCTTGCCGCTGGTAATTCATCGGAGCGGAACAAAAAAGCATTTTATATCCGCCGAAAACCTGATTGTTATCCTCAAGTTGCTCGATGGCTATTCTTCAGTGCAGACCCTCCCACTCTGCATACATCGCTCTGCGTATATTTATGCTCTAACACAGTTTTCTGATCCTTTGCATATTGTGGCATTTGACAGAACATGCAACCAAGCAATAACCATGCAATATGGCTATATTGTTATTACTATGTTGTCTCAAGCTATAGATGTTGTCACACGCCGACTTTTAACCTTGCCCGATCGACATCTCCAACGTCTGCCAGAAATGGGCTGTTTGATTGATGCGTTGCCTGACAAGCTAATCGCTTATTTTAACACTGCGCCAGATATGGCAATGTTCAATCCTTTGGTGCGCCAGCAGATACTAGAGTGGCTACAATTTTGCAAGGATGTGTCAAAAGCAATGCCTGGTTGAATGTGTTGAGTTGAGTGAGATCTCAAGTATCTTCAGGGGCAATACAATTTCTATATTTTTAGAAGACAAATTGTACTTGCTCTCTTTTTATAGTGCCAGATTACTAATACTATATCATTATCTTGATGACACCTTGTTTCTTTTAGTTTGGCTGGGTTCTATGCTATTATATCTGACCAAGCCATTGCTCTTATTACAACAAAAATATTCTAGTCAGCAGTCGACTTACTGAGAGATAATGTACTATGCATTAGGTAACATGTTGGGTGTGACTTGGGTGGCAGTATTGCACAAGGGTGGTTCAAGCAATTATCTGACTCAGGCTCAAAACAGGGCCTATCTGGAATTAAAGGCACACTTGGTATCATGTCTATGGTGAGGTGGGGGTGGTGTGTGGGCAATGCACCCGTGGTGCACTGTGGGACGCTGTGTAATCAGGTAAATACAAAACAGTCACTACTAAATTAATTGCCACTCCACAATGTCATTGTTTAATCCACTGTTTGGCATCAATTGTGTCACAAAGTTCTATCAGGAAAGCCTACTAGAGGCCTGTAGGAGCTATCAGTAGCATGTTGTAAAGGTTTTGCAATGTACTCTTCTGCAATGGAGAGCTTGGACATATGTATCCAAGAGAAGTAAAGTTTCTTTTCAACAGTCTACACACAGCAACAGATCCTGGTGCTCCAGACTGTTGTGACCATAGCCTTGTAAAAGAATACTTTCTTCTGCTATATCTTCCTGCCCTGCATCCTAATGATTTTGCCCAATTACCTATATTCCAATACAGACAAGTATGGATGCCTTGTCTTTGGCCTCGTTGTGATCCGAACACGTGATACCCAAACCGCTCCATCGACCCGCCATGGTGTTTCCACGACCTTGCGTCTTGTCCCTTAAATCTCACGCCTAATATAGAACATTTCAAGCATTGTAGAGTTGCTCTTGCGGTGGTTCCTACTGGCACTGCAGCTGCTCGCAACATTGATATCCTCCATTTCGGGCATCATTTCACGCTCCACTGCTTACCCCACTGTCCAACGCCTTCGAGAGCGCATCGAATCTTGCAAATCACACGGTGAATACATCAGAGTCGCCCACGAGCTGGACGCTCTGCTGGACCTAGATAAATGGCGGGAGTGGCCCGTTTCCCGCCGCTACGACTCTGCCCTCATTGCATCACGTCTGGCTCAGCTCCGTACCCTGTGCCGCAATAAAGACCTGCCAGAGATTGTATACTTTCTGCAGTCGGGTTTGATCCGAAATCTGGGCGGGATGAACGAACCGTTGCTGTATGGACGAGCCTATTCGGGAACAAAGCTTGTGATCGAGGCATACACATCGCAGGTGCTGCTTGCGCTGGATATACTAGCACAGGCCAACGCTCCCAACGGGAATAGCTCTTCGTCGTCGAATGATGGGCACCATCATTTATCGATGGCGGCAAAATTCGATTTCTTTCGAGGCGCGCGGCAGGCATTTGGCACAACAGCGTTGATTCTCAATGGCGGCGCCACCTTTGGCCTCTTTCATCTCGGCGTCGTAACAGAACTCCACAATCAGCGGCTCCTACCACGGGTTATCTGTGGCAGCGCGGTTGGTGCGCTGATTGCTGCGTTGGTCTGCATTCACGCTGACGACGAGCTTCCGGCCTTCCTTTGCTCGAAAGGCGTTGATCTCCAAGCATTTGCTGACCAGGCAAAGTCGTCTATAAGCAACGGAAACGACAATCGTGCCGCATTTCGCAAGCTAAAGAGGCTGTGGCATAGTGGATACCTCATGGATGTTGTCGTGCTGGAAAAATGCGTCAGGGCGAACGTTGGCGACATCACCTTTGAGGAAGCCTACCTTAAAGTAGCTGTTATCCAGTCTATGCTTCCGCTGACACTGCTTTGTAGACGAAGCGCGTGCTGAATATCACGGTCACTTCGCCAGCTCGATATGAAATGCCCCAGCTGCTCAATTATCTCACCGCGCCCAATATTCTCATCCGCTCCGCTGCCTGTGCCTCGGCCGCGATGACGGGAATCTATGAATCGGTCGATTTGCTCATCAAGACAGCTGACGGCCGTATTATGAATTGGAACGAAACCCGTAAGGCTTCACGAATGCGCTTCATGCCTATTTGACGACCGCTAGCTCTCAAGCTGACGGACTTTGTGGAAAAGTAGGCTGACGTTAGAGTCAAATTCAAATGTGCTAATGCCACCGCAGTACCGAGCCACCGTATCAGAGGCTATCCGAGCTATACAATGTCAATCACTTTGTCGTCTCTCAAGCAAACCCGCTCCTTGTGCCGTTCGTCAATCAGACGCCGAAACCACAGTCCAACATTATCCTCAAAAAGCTTCGCAGGCTCTGCTTTGGCGAGGTATGGCATCGCCTGCGACAACTGGACTATCTTCAGCTGCTTCCTCGACCGCTGAAGGCGCTTGTCGATGACAAGACAAGCGGAAACATCACCATCGTTCCGTCTCTGTCATTCTCCGACCTTTTGCAGCTATTGCACAATCCAACACACGAGTCGCTTGAGTATTGGATACGAAAGGGGCAGCAGGCGGTTTGGCCGTTGCTTCCATTGATCAAGAATCGCTGTGCAGTTGAGCGAGCGCTTGACCGAGGTTGTGTACCCATCACATGTATGCACTGACCTAGCCGGACACTAGACTTTCTATACCTCGCCGCCAGGTCGGATCGAATTTCGCACAGACCAGTCGCTTTGAACGACCATGCTCGCTGGCAGTAGCTAGCGCAAGTCTATTCCATCCAGTCGCATCGCAGTACATTTCACCAGCACAGTCTCCTATAGCTCCACGCCATTGTACTCATCAATCCACAAACAATTTGGCGTCCAGCGCAGAAAACCCCGTGAAAAACGCTTTGTACAAATCCACAGCATGCTGAACATCCATCGCTCCGCCCATCTCCCTGCAGCTATGCATCGACAACTGTGGCGCGCCGACATCGACCGTCCGCACACCCAGCCTAGTCGATAGAATCGGTCCAATGGTCGATCCGCATGCTGAATCATTCCTAATGACAAACTCCTGCACAGGGATGGCGTGCTTGCGCGCAAGCTCACGAATGACAATGGCGGTGGCAGCAGTGGTTGCGTAGCGCTGGTTCGCGTTTCGTTTGATGACGACTCCGGCGTTGATCAGAGGACGGTGGTCATCTTCGTGCTTCTCGGGATAATTTGGATGCACAGCGTGGGCCATGTCGGCACTGACGAGAAAGCTTTTGTGGCATCCTTCCTCGAACGCGGCTGCACTGTCGCCGGAGCTACTCTGCATAGAGGCCTGAATGCGCCGCATGGTGGTCTCGATGATGGATGATGCAGCGCCATAGGCCGACTCGGATCCCACCTCTTCGTTGTCAAACAGCGCAACCATCCTCACATTCGTCTCTTGCTGAATTTCGGCGTCGGCCGTCTCGATCAACGCAGTGAGAGATGCAAAAGAACTTGCGAGGTTATCAAGCCGCGCAGAAAAGACAAATTCTTCGCCAATGCCACCAAGCGTGGGCGGTTGGATGTCATAGAGACAGAGCTCGAGATCACGGATCTGGGAGGGTGCAATCTTTGCTTCCGTGGCGAGAGCATCCAAGAGCACCGAATGATGACGATTTAGCTCATCGGCCATACCGCTACCTCTGCCCGACTGCTTCTCACCCTTGGCTTTGTTTAGGGTGGAAGAGACGAGTCCGAGGACGGGCGTGAGATGCGTCTCCTTGTTGAACTTGAAATCTTCGTTGATGGTGCGGTCCAGATGAATTGCCAGCGTTGGAATGCGCATTATCGGCTATCGATGCAGACATGAGTCGTCATTAAAAGAGTAGCAGTCCTGGATGCACCTTGTCGATTCGAACGAGCTGCTGACGGAGCTCGCCACCCTCGGCCTCCACCATAATACGACCAGCAATACCCAAGTCCCGATCAAACCAGCTCGCCCTGCGCAGACCGTCAATATTAAATACAGCAACAGTAGTGTCTCCAACCAGATGCCACCGCCGTAGGGCTGCACACCAATGGACAAGTATCCGCCGGTCTTCTCCTTCTTCGACACGGGCTTGAGCTTGAAACACGGGCTATCGGTATGCGCGCCAATCATGTGCAGCCCTTCACCGGCTTTAAATTTACCACCAACAACGAACGCGATGATGGTGGACCCGTTGCGGGTGAAGAAATATTTCCCGGCGGGAGTCAGCGCAGCGCGAGACCACGACGCACGTTCGGAGATCTCGGTGAAGGAAGCCGCCAGAAGCCGCTTACGAGATTCTGCGACGGCATGGAAGGGGGACGGGGATGCGTGGATAAACCGGAGCAGGTCGTGCGCTGCAGAAGCGGGCTTGGACATGGTGGTGTGCAGGAAGACTTGACTGCTGCGAACAGGATCGGCTGTAGCTCGTGGATCCCACGGATGTACGCCTGCCCGGGATGATGACTCTTATCGTGAATATACTTCTAAGAAATCCGCCCATGTCGCTCGCGGAAGCCCTTGATGCGTTCAGGCAAAAGCAATATGCCAATGCGGCTGCCCTCTTCACCGATGTACCATCATCTCTCACCCTCCTCATTCCTAATGCCGCCCAGTATTTGGCACTAGCACCCAAACGCATTGATGTCCTCGAATACCGGGCTGCCTGCTTCATCGCCCTCGGGAGGGCGCCAGGCGCCGTCGCTGATGCAAAGAAAATGATTGAGATCGCTCCGAGGGACGCTCGGGTAACCCTTTAGACACCCTGCCATGCTGTCGTAGTGACACGAGTAGGGATATCTCCGGTTGGGAAATGCTCTTCGCATGTGTGTCCCGCCGGATACCTCTACAGCACTGCAAGTGTACCTCGCTGGGCTTGAGCATGTTGACGCCACCGATATTCGACGAACCGTACTTATTGTATTCTCGCAAATCGATTGTCGCTTATCTCATATTTCAGCTACTGCTTAAAGCAAGCTCGGATATGAAGAAGAAGCTCGACTCGGCATATCGCACCCGAAGACGCGATCCTTTGAAGCAGCTCCCAATGGACGTTCTTCTTTGCGTCTTCAATCAGCTCACCATCAGCGATCGTTTGAATGTGATGAGACTAAGCAAGGCCTGGAAGCGTTTTATGAATTCGACTCCGCAAGCCTGGGCTAGACTCGATGTCTCCCATCTGAAAGCATCCAGCCCAGCATTATCTCGGGCAGTCCAAGCCGGCACCTCCCAGCTCCTATGCCTTGCCGGCCCTTCCTTGAGGGAGTTCATCGTGCCGCCAGCATTACGTAGAATTGAAAATAGCTACCGATGTCTTTGCACTGCGGGATGCAGATCCGTACGGCGGTTGAGCATCTCCCTTCAGCACAATACCGCGTCCAGTGATATTCTAGGAACCATACGAATGTGCGGCGTGCAGCTGCGATGCTTGACAATCCACGGGTTGCTTGTCGATGAGAAAACGCTTTTGGATGCGCTTGGTAGCCTTGGCTGTTTGCAGCACTTGGCGTTGATTGGCGTGAAAATCGTCAGCAAGCTTGCACCACACGGCCGGTCTGTCAACATTGTGAATACAACGCTCGAGAGCATCACGATAGCATTTGAGCATGACGGTGGAATTACCGAGCCAACATTGTTTCATCACGTCCAATACCTACAGCGTTTATTTCCTGCACTCTCGGACATTGATTTCGACATCACGCTTCATATCGACTCCTTCGCTCTCCCCATGGATATGCAACGACTCGATTTTGCCCGCTTGAAACGCCTGCGGCTTGGAGCATATGTGAATTGGCCTTACGTAAGACCGAAACAAATAGAAGACAATGATTACACGCGAAAGGCATGTGATATGTTCGAGGACTACGGCTACCTGATTCCAACCACGCATATCCCACTACAGGAGCTGTATCTTTCTAACATGGGGCGTTTTCCGCAATGGGGCATCGATGCATTTGTACTCACTGCGGCTCCGTTTTGGACCTCCCTTCGCGTACTACACCTTCTGGATTGGCATTACCTAAGCAACGCATCGCTAGAGCTGATCGGAGTCAACTGCCAGGCACTCCAAGACATCTCCCTCGCAGGCTGTCCATTGATTCAAAGCTGTGGACTGGCGATGCTCGTCAGCAGCCTTGGCAGCTCTTTGCAGCGCCTGGATCTTGCGCGGTGCACTTATGCGGCCGACACGGCATCGTTAACCGCCATTGCCGACCACGCCATCAGCCTGCAGTACTTGAACATTACTCGATGCGTAAAAGTTCGAGGCATCGACGTCATCAGGGTCGTAGACGCTGTAGCATCGCGCGCAAGTCCCGAAATGGTTAGGTATCAGTGGAAGGGGCTGGTGATGGTTGGCTGCACTGGCGTCAGCCGCGACGTTGCCGACATGGCTCGCGAGAAGCTCGGCAAGGTTACATACTATTTCCCCTCGGAGGGGACTAGGAGTCGGAAGTGAGCGGGGGAATGGTTTACTGACATGTGCGCATGCTCCAAGTTGCATCATCACTGCACAACTATGCATATTTTCTTGTTCATTGCACTCGACAAGGATATCAAGTGCTCACACGTCTGCTACGACAGCGCGGCAGCGGCTGGGGGCATTTCTACTTGACTCGCAACATGGACAATCGCAAACAGGTGCGACATTGAGTAGCGGGGCGCATCCGGGACGCCTTGGATTTCTCTCGGACTTGTATGACATTAACACAGGTGAAGGTGCACGGCGTGCGCGGATCCAGCAAGGAACGCAGCCGGCCAGAGTTGTGATGTTCGCGTTGTGGTGGTGCTGAAGGAGGTGGGAGAGAGTAGCGAGCGCACTGAAACATATATGGCGCACAAGTCGCTGTATGGATGGAGTTGGATATACGGAACAAACGACGCTAATGGCCGGAGGCGAAAAAGGCACGGACGGTGGCACGGTCTGGCGGAGAAAGAGACCGACGACGACAAGAACTACGATGCGGCGTACAAAGCTTGGGGGTACTGGTAGTGTACAGGTACAATCATGTACATACACGAGAGGTGAGTTGTGTAAGCGCGTGTGGTAGTTGTGCGTGCGACGACGGGGGCTCTATCGTTGATTTACGGTCGCGGAATATCGCGAGCGTGGAGTGGAAGTAGTATATGGAGAGAAGCGTTGAGAGAAAGAACAAGGCATGCGGGGATACACAAGGGTGACAGATGCGAGGGCATAGAAGGACACACCAGAGCCTGGACAGCATGGTGGCAGCAGAAGCAGAAGGGATAGGAATATTTCGACACGGCGGAGAGATGGAATCGAGGTGGGGAGACGACGATGGTGAGGGGGTGACCCGACGATCAGCGACAACAAGCAAAATTAGGAGAGCCGAAGAAGTTGTTTCAGCTGCAGACTCATCTCATCCGCGGCGCCCGCAGTCGACGGCGGCGGCGTGGGGATGCACTGCAGCGGGGGAAGCAGGGCGAGAGCATCGTACCTCGCGGGGGCGACATGCGTGGACGGATGATAGGCAGCGGTGGCGGGAGTGTAGGGTGGCTTGTGCGAGGTGGGATGGCGACTCGGCGTGGCCCAGCCGGCGGGAACAATCGGGACGTAGTCGGCGTGATGAGGCTGCCGGGCGGGCGGATTCAATTTGACGCCGACCAGCATGTGGAGCAGCTGCTGCCCATCGGGCATCACCGCGGCGCGCTGGCCAAGGGACGACCCGGACCGTTGCGGGATCGCCGGCGGCCCGTCCAGCCAAAACACGGCCTCTGCCAGCCCCTCCTCTTTCCGCTCGGGGGTGCCCGCCACCGACCTCGGCAGCGCGCACTTGACGGGCGAGGCGTCGGATGGCTGAAGAAAGACGGGGCGCGGCAGCGACTTTGCCTCTGGCGCCTCGCTCTGCCACTTGGACGACGCAAAAAAGGAGACAGGCTTTTCCTTGGCAGACGATGAAGAGGCGGTGGAAGCGGTGGGCGAGGCGGTGGGCGAAGGCGTCTTGGAAGGCGGCGGCGGCGCCGTCTGCAGCGCGGGATGGCGAGCAGGCGGCACCCGCACCTCCTGCACCCGCTTGGCACCCTTTTGATTGCGCTTGCGCACAGCGGCCGGGGTCGGCGAGACGGGGGCGCCGTAGCGATGGATGTGGGCCTCGTACAGGCTCATGCCGGCAGTGGGGGAGCCGGCGACAGGCACGGACATGGCGGCCGGAGAGGCGCGGGGCGTGGGCAGGTGCGAGGAGTGGACAGGGAGCAGAGCTGAGAGCATGCGCGCGAGGTCGCGGCGAGGAGGGAGAAGAAGGCGGCGGTGGTCTGGGTCGGAGGAGCAGAAAACGGCCTGCTGGCCACTTGGGGTTCGTGGCCGGCTGAATCAATCAACCGCCGACGGTGACAGCGGCCGTTGCCGCGTGCCGCTCCATGCGAGCTGCCCAAGCTGCCCAGCCCTAACGCAGTCAAGGGGCCATGACTGTGGCAAAATGCAAGACGAAACGAGCAGACGCAGGGAGAGAATAAAGCGCTAGCATTCCAGTGGCCAGTGGCCAGTGGCAGTAGACGCAGTGAATTATCCCTACTTCATATCCTGCCCACCCGGCGCTTTATATTCAATTCCTTTCTTCGTAATCTCAATAGCGTCCCTGTGTGTGTTTGCAACTTCTAAAGGCATATATGGATTGGACCAAAGAATGGCCTCCCAATGCGCAATCGCGTCCTTCTCTTTATGTGTAAGGACAACTGGTTTTAGTGCTGTCAATACCGTGGCCTTTACAGCAAAATATTTGGTGTTCATCTGATCATACTTAAGATCCATTTGCTTCCTGTATTTTTTCCTTCGAAGAGTATAAGCTTTTAGATCGAGTTCATGATAGTGCTCCAAGGCATACTGCTCTACTGCAGCTTCTATTTCTCGCAGTTCAGCATTGGTAATACGCCTCCCTTTACCTTTCTTAGATATCTGTTTTTCAAACAGCTCGTCGAACTTTTCCTGCTCAAGCAAAGTAAAGGAGCTGCTTTCAAGTGGACTGAGTTCATGACCACGCACAAAGCGGCCACTGGCATTGACTGAGGCAGATGTGCAGATGGCAGCGAAGACAACAAGTAGAACAAATGAACAGCGAAAGAGCATGTTTCTAGTGGTTCGTTATCGAGGAGATGCAAGGTGCGATGCGTGAGCTTGGTGGCGAAGGAAAATGAGGCAGTCAGGAAAAAAAGAGCACTCACATAAAACGACCACGCGTGCTCACCATGTCTGCACACAACTCCCCGTCATCCACGTCGTCACTGTCCTCATCTTCGCTATCAAGTGCACGGTCGTCAGCAGTGCGCTCCCCAGCTCGCGGGCCAAAAGCCGCTGCATCGCATTCGCATATTCGTCGGTTGCCAACCTTGTCGAGAGCACATCGTCGCGTCTCTCCCGTGATTGCGACCGCCGGCGCCCCCGGGACCAGTAGAAAACGGCATAAATCCATGCCGATAGATGCTTCAATTGGAGTAATAGCAGAGTCGTCTAGTAGCGCTGCGCGCAACGCGCATGATGATGACCGGCGTACTAGTTGCTTGCGACACCCGGCCCCCACAGCGCCCTTTATGGACAGCATGGAGCCGATTTTTGATCCAGCTGTGGTGTCGGCACTCCAGCGGCGCCAGACCCAGGCTGCTCTGCTCGATTTTGCTTCTCCCCCAAAAGCAAGATACTCCAGCGATCACGAGCAAGCTCCTGGTGCCACAGACGGCAGGAATGAGCTGCAGCATCCGCATACCATGCCGATTATGTCAAAGACGCACCAAGCATTGGCTCCTGAAGTGGCGCCATCCTGCTCCGAGCCGTCTGTGATGTTTCATAGTCAACGCACAGGGCTCGTCTATGGTCAATCGTTGAGCGAGATTCGATGGCAGCATGATGACGATGCTCAAGGGTATGGGCTTGCAGACATGGTCATGATGGCGTGCCGTGGACGCGTTCGTGCAAAGGATGAATCCGACTGGATGGATTTGGGGCCGAATACGAGCCAGGAGTCATCTCCTGCAGCAAATCGCACCCACCTCAGCGAGCTTCCATTGCCCGATGCCGTCGATTCCGCGGAAGGAAGTAACTGCTTCTGGATTGATGTCACCGCACCAACGTTCCAGGATCTGGCCCTCCTTGCGCGCGCGTTCCACATCCATCCACTCACCATCGAGGATATTATTGCGCCCGACACGCGAGAGAAGTGCGAAGCATACCGCGGCTACCATTTTGTTGCATACCGAAGCTACGATCCCGACGCAATGCTGATAGCGGATGAGCATGAGGAGGGCGGTGAAGGCGGTCTGGATGACGAGGAGAGCATCGTGTCGCCAGTGTATGCCGTGGTTATTCCTCCTGTCGGCATTATGACGGTGCGTCCCGAACTCTCTTTGGCACATTGACAATAGTGGACTAGTTTCATCCACGGCCGATTGCGCATGTGAACAATGTGCTAAGACGGATTGAGCAACTCCGCGAGCATGTCTCGGTTACTCCCGACTGGATCTGCTATGCGATGTTGGACGATGTGACGGATTACCTGGCCCCGCTTGCCGCGCGTGCTCAGCTGTATGTCGACTCTGTCGACGATTTGAGCCTGCTGCTGCATGCTTCAGACCGCGGTGATATGGTTCGACGGACTGCCCGAGCCCGAAGATGGGTAATTTGGGCACAGCGACTGGTCAAAGGCAAGTCAGACGTGGTGCGTGCGTTGGTCAAGCGAATACGTAAGCGCAAGAAGGGCGGTCTAGTGCCTAGACGAGGAGCGGCAGCAGCGATTGCGGAGGTGCGCCTCTACCTCGGAGATGTCTTGGGCATGGTTACTAATGATTTAAATGCTTCATTTGACTAGCTGCTTAGATCATGTAGTGACCCTGGCGCAGAGCCTAGCAGGCGCCGAGGCAACATTGTCTCGGGCCCATGCTAACTACCTTGCGCAGATCAACGTTGAGCTTGCACAGGCGTCAAACAAGACCAACGAGGTCGTCGGTCGACTAACAATTCTCGCGCAAATTATTGTTCCGCTTAATATTGTCACTGGTGTGTCTCCAGACTTGGTATGCAGCGTTGATTTCTTTCGACAGGCTTGTTTGGAATGAACGTGTATGTGCCAGGCAAGGACACGGAATCACTGACGTGGTTTTTTTGTATTATCGGAGGGATGGCGTTGTTTGTTATACTCGGAGTTTTGATAGCTCGGCTTCAGAAGCTACTTTAGAGTGCAGTGGCAATGCACCATGGTATATATATCGTTATTTGGGATGCATCCATATTATCGTCATTTGGCATGTGCTGCACCAGTTGCTGGTCAAGTCGGGTCTGACGGGGCTGCGCTGTATGACACGACTCACTACATTCCATTGAACCTTAATTTCCAATCCCCAACAGTTATTTGATCCCGGTGAGCAGTGTTCCAATGTCCAACTATGTGCATAGAGTACCGGTGATGGAGGGAGTTCCCTCAAGCAAATACTACATAGCATTGCTTCTTGTTTACTCATCCTCGGCATCTCTCTACGCAGACGAGGGCAGCGCCAGCGCTAACCGCTCTTGCTCATCGCGCATCTCTTCCACCACCTTGGTTATAATCCCCAGCACCCTCTCAACGTTGTCGAAGCTATCAAGGAGAGCATACACCTTCTGACGCGCTACCTTGGGATCCACGGCCTTTGCAGGAGCCGAACCGCTTTTGCTGCCTGAAGTGGACGCAAACATCGTCGCCAAATCCTCTGCATCATCGTTCATATCCGCTGTTTCATCAAATACTAATTCGAGTGCGTTCAACAGATTGGGGAATCCATCGACGATGTCACCGCTGATCGTGCGGACTACGGTGGAGTCGGGTTTAGGCTGTGGCAGATATTTCTCGTCGTCATCGTCGTCGTCGTCATCGTCGGCGGCGGCGGCTTTCTTTGAGGCGGGGCTCGCAGCGGGCGAGGCAGCAGGGGCCGGTGGCGGGGCTGGTGTGGCGGCAGCGGGCGCCTTTGTCTTCGCCATCCCGGTGGTGGAGCCAGTGACGCCAGCACCCGGCGTGGCGGGTGGCGCGGCTGGTTTTGGCGCCCCAGCATTGGCGCCCACTTTGACGCCCTCCGTCGCATCCGACTGATTGCTGTTCCCAATCTTCGAGAGAGTAGCCATAGCAAGCGGTTTATTGTCCTTGCCAATCATGACATTGTCGGCGGGCAGGTCCTGGAGACCGGCGGCAGTGGTGGCGGTGGCGGCAGCGGGCGGAGGCGCAGGGAGCGGTGCGACCAGCGCATGGGAATGTACAAGAACGAGCGCAAGGAGAAGCGAAAACAAGGTTGCGTGGGTGCTGCGCATTGCGAAGAAGAAGGGGAGAATGGGGGCAGCCGGAAGAAGATGGAAAGCGACGCGGGTTCGCGGGTGTTGAGACGGATTCAGCCATGGACAGGGCCAGCCACCAGCTGTGCATAGTGGAGCAAGGCTGCATAGAGCATGGCCGTACTGGGACCACTGACAATGCCATTTTGAACTAGTAAGCGCAGATAGCAAAATAACCCTTGTCTTGCTAGATGAATGCATTGTTGTTGGTCCAAGTTGGTCTGCATATGCCCACCACAGACTCTACTCTCATAGAGTCATGCAGCAATACTGACCAAGATCTGCCACAAACCATGTGCCTCTGGGCCACAGGAGGCTCTGTTCTTATGCATTGCACAGACACTGTTGAGCCAGGATGCATGTCTTCAAACCTGCACCTACAAGACTAAGCCACCTTTGATTTAGCATAGTAAAAGGTGTTAGAACATCTTCAGGATGTTCAGATTCATATGCTGATAAATAACAGGCAAGGGTAGGGTCCTTGAGCTAAGAAAATGTATTTCTGGATTCTAGGTTTGGGTAGAGGAGATTTTCTTTTATGCAGAGTGCTGTGATTAGATCCTTGGTGAGGCAGTAGGGAGCAGGATTGATGAAAGTCAATATATTTCCACTACAACACAGAAAAGAAAAGATGCATTTCCTAATCTGTTTATAAACTTAGTAAAGCAGTCTTGTCTTTTCTTGTCTGAGCAACATGAGTTTTGTCTGCACTTATGCATTATGATGGGACCCCTAGTAAAGTGATTTAGTATCTTTTCTGTGCAATCAATACACCTTACACCTATGGTGCTGGGATGGATATGGTATTGTGTGTTAGGGAAGTGTGGCAGTCTCTTTTCTTTCCTATCATGTCAATGCCAGTGTTGGCTAATGCACCTAATTGAACTACATTCCCTTATTATTCTCTTCACCTATGCTATCTCCTCTACTGCCAAGTCAGGATTGACAGAATTCTCCATATATTTAGATGACAGAAAAAAATACTACTCTTTAACTGATTTTCCATACCACAACACCTACTATCCCACACATACTACCCTATAACCACCCCTGGGAGCCTCCAGTCCTAGCGGTATAATATTATGCCTCCTTCTTGTCTTAGTTTGTCTCTGAGCCTCTAAACCCAGGCAGGTGTAATAGTACAGAGTTCTCCCTCAATGTAGTGACACCTCAAAATAGTGATATCCTTGATATAGTGACATTAAACCACTGGACAATTAAATTTTAACTGTAATAGTAACACCTTAGACTGTATATACTTATAGTCACTATATTGAGGGAATAAATATTGAAAATAGACTCTATATTAGTTATATTATGAGTGCTAACTTTATTTATATTAGCTGCAATCAGCTCAAGGCATGTGGGTAGGCTAGGTATATATATGGTATATACAGATAGAATAGGATCATGACAGTGGGTGAGTTATGTTTTATAAAATACAGTATATATTTGTCAGCTTGCCTACAATTAAAGCAATCTTAAATACTACTTTTTTACTTCTAGAATATTCTAGAACATTCCAGAATACCACACCCTTATCTTTACTACAACTACTGATGCTACACTATGTTATGCCCCTGTTACTCTAGTCCTTGCTATAATTATTGCTACACTGTATCTGATATGATGGGATCTTTGGTAGTGTAGTCAGTTTCTGTCATGCCCGCCCCAGGGTAGGGGGACCCGGGGGCAGGAAAGGGTGTCAATGGTGCTGTGGAGGGGCAGGTGAACTTGTGTTGATATACAAGAAAAACATCAGACTGCTTCTACCAGGGGTATGATTATGACAGTTTCTGAGAGAGAGAATATGCCATGCATTGAGCCTTGACTTCAACACAAGCAACATATGAGTACTGGTCCTATTATTCAGCCAAGTTAAGAGTGTCCATCTGGAGCCTGGGTTAAAAAACCCCCTATTCCAATGAGGGAAAAACTATGGCTCCAGGCAACATATTGTGTTGTTCAAGCATGGGCTCAAAGTGGGGCCTATCTAGTATTGAAGGTGTTCAGAATTGTGTCCTCAGGGCAATCTACTGCTTGGTGTCAATCACATTACAAAGTTCTGCCAGGAAGGACCATCAGTCTCTTATACTACTAAATAGCACAATTCAAAGGTGGCTGCCATATCTCAACAGTAATTACTTTCCAGCACTCTCATAGTCCTTAGGTCTGCCCTTCCTGTGTGGCATTGCAATCCACAGCCTCTTAGTTTGTCCAATTTGCTGCAGATAATTGGAGTGCACTTCATCATTGTTCCAGAATGATTGTTGAAGGTATGGCAATGGAATATAGTGTACTGCAGCAGATAAGTAAGCAGCCTGCACACCATGTATCGGCTTGGGTCAAGGACCCAAGTCTTGTTGGAACAAGTACTTGGGCGTGTAGCTGCAATGTCTTATGTATGGGCGTCGCAAAGCGCGCGCTGCCAATGTCAAGCCCACACGGCAGTTGAAAGTCAAGAAAGCGCACGC
The DNA here is from genome assembly GCA_004114245.1 of Zoopage sp. CT-All. Taxonomy (NCBI): domain Eukaryota; kingdom Fungi; phylum Zoopagomycota; class Zoopagomycetes; order Zoopagales; family Zoopagaceae; genus Zoopage; species Zoopage sp. CT-All. Next base: position 15,895 of record QZWS01000230.1, read on the forward strand.
CACGTGTCATATTTTTGCCATCTGCCACAAGCATCAGAAACTTTCAACAAAATAATGACCCTTTGCCGTGCGATATGTATCATGCTGTTTGCCGCTGTTGCTGCTAAAAGCATAGCCGTCGAGGCAAGCTTTGGTTCTGCTGATCTGCTGAAAACGTCAAGCGCCCAGGACCTGAGAGCTTACCATGCCGGGGAATTTGTTCCACAGAGCATGGACATGCAGGCCCATACAGAATTTGACAAATCCGATATTGGCTTTGATGGTGCTGGCATGGGATATCTAGGGAATCCTTTTGCCATACCACTGGCTGCCTCCAATGATATCGCCAAGAGATACCCACCCACTGGTCACAGCATGACTTGGTCAAAGTTTCCGTCATCTTTCAGTAGAGACGAGCTCGCTA
>QZWS01000231.1:0-16213 GCA_004114245.1 Zoopage sp. CT-All
GCGTAAAAACGTGCCAATAGTCCGGAGCAAGCGCTCCATGAAATCGTCAGAGATGCGGTCCGCAATGCCACCGATGAAGATGGTCGTGAGCGTCGAGTCGCCGGTTGCGGGCGCACCACCAGGAGCAGGGACCGGGGAGATGAGCGGCGGCGGGACCAGTGCCTGGGCTGGAGAAACGAACGGACGAGTGGATGGGATGAGCGCCAGCTGCGGCGGAGGAGGGCCTCCCGGCGGCGCCTGATGCTGGCCAAGTCCGTCTATAGGATGATCATTAGCTGCTTTGATTTGTAGTGAGAATTCAGCGCACTGAAGGATTGCGGTGGCGGGAATGGATGCATCCTGGTGAGGCAAAATTGACTCTGTGCTCCTCCGTCCACGCAGTCGCTGGACTCCAATGCGCGTTCGCGATCTTGCTGTCGCCTCGGGCGCCTGTTCAGCCAAGGCTGCCGCCTACGGCCAATGCGTGTCTGTAAACGCGATGACGATCGATCGGGGGATGTGCGAGCGTGAGTTTGGCGCGTTCTTGCGGTGCGTTCAAGCCTCGCTGAAGCGCAAGTGGTGAGTTACCTGGGATGCTTATGATGTCCAATTCCGAGTAAAATATACATTTATCGTACAGTGTATACTTGGAAGTGCCGAGTTCGTGGAGAGCGTTGCTCGAATTGTGCTCATTGAGCTTTGCATGCACAGTAGACTACATTGCACGAAGCGTACAGATGGGCCATTGAGTCAGGCCTCGGTGTCCTCAAGCTTGCGCTTTCGAGACTGGGAAGAGCTACTTTCCACGGACTCGACTAGTAGGATGATCAGCATTCGCCGGAGCACCAAGGCAGTATAGTACATGATGAGAGCGTCGAGAGTCGCTGCGAGTGGCGCGCCGCTCGCTTTAGCTCCATTTCTGTCATCAATCAAATTCGTACAAGTTTAGAAATTGACCCACCCTTGAGCAGTTTCTGAGCCGCTCTGAGCCAGGGCCTTTCTGAGGCTGTCGTCTCGTGCTTCACTATACCGTCATGAGCATCCATGCGCATCAAATAGAAAGAACCGACACTTCGAAACGAGCGATGTGACTGCAACCATGCACGACAGTCTTTCTATGAACATCAATAAAACTATCCCCAAGGTCTGTCCAGGCCTACCTCGACCTGATCTCCTTTTAATCCATGCGCTGGTAGGCAGCCAACAGGGCGTCGGTCTCGTCGGATCAGCGGATCCATCAATACTCGTGACGGGGAAAAGAGTACAGCCGCGACGAGCCTTTGACACATACTGCAGATCGCATACCCAGTTTTTCACATTCTCCTCAGCTAAAATCCATTAGCATGGAGACACTGGTGACGAGCAAAAGAGACCAACTTTCAAGGAAAATGAGAAGATCACGATGTGGGCCTGGGAGAGCATGAGCATGGGCAGGCAGAGCTTGTCAACCGAGCCCACCTTGAAATCCGTACTTCAGCCTTTCAACCAAATGCCATATCCGAGTGGCCAAACTCGGGCCAAAGCATGAAAAGGTGGCGCGAGCGTCTTCGATCCAGCGAAACGTCCATGCGTTGAGCTGACTTGCAACAACGAACGCCCTCAGCTCGTCGACCATCTCCTTGTCGCTCGAGCAGTCGCATACTCGCGCCACCACATACTCAGCGAATTCTTCAACAGATAGCGATTCGAGAACCTCGTACGTGTCGTACGGCAACGGTCGAGCAAATGTCTCCGAGGCCACGAGCTGCATCAGCCCATACACCTCATCCGCCACATTTTTCCTCACATGAATCTCCCGCATGATATTTCCCGGGTCAAGAAGCAAGAGCACGTCGGGGGTGAGGTGCTCGCGGACAAGACGGCGCTGCAGCGAGGGCGGAAAATGCGTGGGCAGGCGCGCGGCAAGGAACGCAGCAAGTGTCGCCGGAGACCAACAAGTAAATTCCGCAACAGAGGGTAGGCTGGCGAGGAAGAACTGGCCGTCGCCAGAGTGGGCGAGCATCGGGGTGCTGTTGTGAAATGCAAGGGAGCAGAGGTGGCAAATGCAGTATGGGAGGCGAATCGACAGTCGTCACATCCCATTGCCCAACACAACGGACCAGAATCATTTCTGAATCCTGCCGCAAATCTCGGCATGCACCGCGTCCATCTCCTCGCTGGACATGCTGAGCGAGCTCCAGCGAATGCCAAGGCCGTCGGCAGGCGTGTTCTTCGGAATAATGTGGATGTGCACATGCGGGACCTCCTACACACAGCTCAAGGAGACCATCGGCGTTTCCAGCATTACCTGGTGAGCCAAGCGACCATTGTTCTACATCCAGAATACAGTCAAACGTTGTGCATCATACAGCGGAGAAGTGGCGGAGAGCTACCTGCAGAACGTTGTAGTTTGCGGCACCCAGGGCGACGGCCACCTGCTTGGCAACTGGCAGGAGCTCTGCGAGCGAGTCATCCGGCAGCCCGTGCAAGAACTCGGCATGGTCTGGAACAGGAAATCACTCTCGAATGTTGCTAGCACGATGATGGCTATATACACTTGGGAATGACCAGCTGGACATAGCACAAGAGACGGATCAGCGCCACAGTGCACACAATGGACGGCCATACCGCATGGCCCTTGGACAGCGGGCCAATGTCTAGAAACGCCAGCGTCTTCTCCGTCTCGATGAGCTTGCGGGCGGGAATGGCGCCAGCGATGATCTTGCAGAACAGGCACGACATGCTTGAGAATCAGCCGAGACAGCCGTCAACGCCATTTGCCATCATGTCCATCTTCTCGCGTTCGTCCGCGCTCCTCGTCTTCCGAGATGATATCTCTGCTTGAATGTAGATGTGTTCCAAGAAAATGCGCCGGCCGGGGCAGTAACCCTGGCTGAGGTCAACCTTCGCATGTGCACGTCGTTGCTCTCTGCTCCTGCGCCTGCTCACCCTCGCGTGTAGTGACCACGAGTGGACCCGATGATGCAGTGCTCGCCCAATACATTGCCGCAGGGGTTTGTTTAGCTCACTCGTTTTGATTGCGCGCGATTCTGACATCGGTTAGGGCAGAGTGTGGCCGCATGTCGCGTTTCCCTTGTCGCCAGCGCCCGATGGTAGCAACACAGTCGCCGAGAGCATACGGAAAGCATCCAGATTGGACGGTGGAACTGCGCTCAAGAAGGTTGCGATTATGGAAGACGACGAGGAAGGCAGCCAAGGCGCCGAGAACATGAACGATTTCGTTGGTCGCGTCGTCTCTCTCGCCACCCGGTATCGTCACCCCGTCCCCGGTATCCTCCCTTACTCATTTGCACGCATCAAGGTTGCTAAAAAGCTGGAGCATTGGAGCGGTTCAACGCGTCATACTCGTCCCCGCACAGCAGTTTCTCGAGCCGCTGCAGCCCGATGCCCTTGCCCTCCTCCACCGAGACTCGCGTCGCGGCTACGCGCTCATCGACTGGCACTCTACGATTCCTATTATCGCCGCCGCTCGATCCGTCTCTGATATAAGCGACGTGTTTGTATATGATCTACAACACGAGCGCATGTTCCCGACGCCGCTGAGACATGAGGCACAACGAAATATCGTTGCATTAGCGTGGCGGCCCAAGATGGCATCCCACCTTGTAGTCGCATGTCGCGATGCAATCATTCTCTGGGACGTTAGCATGAAGCATCGCCCATGGGCAGTATCATCGGGCTCATCCAGTGGTGCTGCTTCTCAGATCGTGGTTCCTCCCGCATGGGCAAGAATTATCCCCGCGAATACGCTGGTGCGATACATCCATGCAGTGTCCTGGGATCCAACCGGGAGACTACTCGTTGCGGTCGGGTCCGACGGCGTTGTGGTGTACGATGCTGCGACGATGGCCGTGGAGGTGATCCAGCGCATGGCGAATATCTCGCACGTGGAGTGGTCGCCTTCCGGTGCGTACTTGTGCATTGCGACACAGAGCGTCGGTAGCGGCGTGGGCGGGGCCGTGATAATGTTTGAAACAACGTCGTGGACCATGAAGCGCGTCGTAGATGCAGTATCGCCAGTGATCGCGCTGCTATGGACGCCCGACGCCAAGCATGTTGTTTTTGCGCTACGCAGAGATGCACACGTGTATGTGCTGAGAGTGACAGAGGAGATGCGTAGTGCAAACAGTGGTGGAGTGAGCACTGTGCTGCTTCCACCCGTGAATATGGGGACTGAAGTGATTGCATTTCCCGACGGCCAATCCATCAGAGTTGGTGGGCCTGTGCGACTTCTAGCATTGGACCCGCACGGGGAGAGGCTCGTTGTTGCGTTCGACGACGATATGGAGGAGGTGGCGCAAGATGACGGCACGAAATGTGTGGCGAGCGTGCAAGCAGCATGCTTCATGGTGCGACTCGGCGATGTTAGCTCCCAAGACCGTCCGCTGCTTCCAAGGTAGTCTTGCATATGAGATGGTTGGCTAATGGTGTCTGGCAGTGGATTTATCCATGGGCCGGTGAAGGACGGCCGGCTAGTGTCGATGGCGTTCTCCAAGACGTGCCCGAGAGGATCGCTACTTGGCATGGTAAGTGATAAGCCTGGGAACGCGCTATCTGACGGAGACAGAGCTGGGAGGGCGGCAAGACGTCGTTTGTGCCTTTCGTGTACCTCCCTACCGACCGGCGCGTGCCGGCTGCGTCTGGTGGACTGCTTGGAATGTGAGCGCCAAATGGAACCTGTTCCCCACGTGACACCTCCGCACTTGTCCTGCATGGACGACTCGGTTGCCGCCATTGTCGCGCTCGCCGTCGCATACTTTGCATTCCGATGGATATTTGGCACGGTCCACACTCCCGCATCGTCTGCTGACTGATCCCCAGGAGGGTCCGAGGGGAATCAGGCCGCTCCGGGGCGGCCAGGCGGCGCGGCATCAAGAACCCTGCGCCGTCCACAAGACGTCCCCGGCGAGTGGGTAGGCCCGCCCATTAAGCATGCATTGTGCATGTTGTCTGATTGCGGGGGTAGGTGAATGCGGTGGTTGGGGCGTTCCCACATGTGACCGAGGCCCAGGCACGCTTTGATTTGGCCATAACGAATAGCGTCGACGCCACGGTTGAGCGCATCCTTCGTGACGGCATGCTTCCCGATGTATGTTTGCTATTTATCTCCCGTATTATATGGGCGTGTTTAATTGCATGATCGATAGCCGCCGGAGGCGGAGGCACAGACATCATCCATGACACCGTCCGCATTCAACTCCCCTTCACTGCTCAAGCGCTACGACATCCGTGTTCCCGATGCCCGCCATTCCGCCAGCGGAGGTGATGATAGCGTATCTGGTGCTGACGTGGGGGAGGAGCCAGAGCGGGTGTGGGCAACAGAAAAAGAGAAACGCGAAGGGATGCTGCGCAAGCGTAAGCAGCACATGATTCTGCTCGCAAGACAGTATGTCCATCCACTCACTGGCATGTGCGGTTGATGTGGTTGTAGGCGGCTGTTGGAGAAGAAGGAGCGTGAGAATATGACGGCGACGGCGACGTCCGCTGGGGATAGCCCGGATGGCGCAGCCTAGGGAGGCGCGGGAAACCGCTTGAAATGGCGTCTACATGTAGCATCTTTCTGAAGCACTGCGGTGCGCGATGGATTGGCTGTGCTTGAGCTGGCCAATCACACTCTGCTTCTCCTTTTCGCGAGCGCCCATCGCCCAGGCGCGTCCACCAGCAGTCGCTTCACGCAATGTCGCGTTCGAAGCGATTATTATCGGATGTTGGCACAAATAGTGCCGCTCCAGTGGGGGATGCGTGCATGCCCCGCACACGTCGCCGCACCACTGCCATCCATGACACATCGCCCCCCTCATCCCCGCCACCTCGTGTAGGGAGCGACCATTGGAGGATTGATAACTGACATGCGTCTTGGCTTAGAAGAATATTTCTATTGAAACGGGGAGAATGGAGGTCCAAGAGGAATGCTATAGCACACTAAACCCGTTGACGCCGTCGTCCAGCGCAGCAAGCACGCCTCTATTGGTTGACGCTCTCGTGAGTGGCGAGTGTGGTAATCGCGAATTGCTGTCCGGGCATGTCTCGGGCAAACGCTTGCTGGACCACGGACTGTTCAGCATTCCCGACACAGCGAATGGCGCTCGACCGTTTTCACTGCCACTGCCGCATGCTCATGTCACGGGTCTATTTGATGTGAAGGAATTTGTCCTGCCGTACGACATTCTTCAGCAAGTAAAAGACAATGAGCTTTTACCACCTGGGCATCGTGGTCTCGTTCGGTATTTGCGTAGGTCCTATCCAGTAAATGCGTATTGATGCCAGCGTTGCTTATGCAGGATCACTCGAGGATGTTCAGGGCCCAATTGAGCGAGGACGTTCGTCGCATTCTATCAAACCAAAGGCTGATGCCCGAACCAAAAAGCCTCTTTCTGGCCGAGATCCTCCTCGAAAACGGCACGACGTCGACAACATCGTCGCCCCCAAACCAATGGTGCGACAAGTATTGCGTGATGCCATTCGACTTGCATTTCTCTAGGCTGTTGCGCTCAATGTTGCAGAAATGAAGGAATACGAGCAGCTAGTCCCCCTCAACGTTGTGTGCGCAGGAATGACGCCGGACATCAACAAGACTCTGCTGTTGTCGGACGCACAAGAGCACGCAGATGTCGAAAAGTGCTCGCTTGAAACTGACGCCGAGGTTCAGCCAATGAAAAAGGTCTTCGTCGACAAGGGGCTCTTCGCGGCTGATAGGATCAAGCCGATCAGCCCACTGTCATTTCCGCTCCCGCTGAAGGAGTTCAACAGGGCTTGGACCTTTGAGCTCGCGGACTTTCAACTCCGGTGGGATCTGTATGCGCTATCCAATAAGAATAGTTGGTTCAGCGATACCAAGCCACTGGCATACGCGACGATTCGTAGCAGTGAGCGTGCATTCCGCTTGGCGATGCTGCTGATGTTTTGCGTCAGATGTCTTCGTCTCCAGGAAACGAACTCCACACAGCATCGAATACCCACGATGCCTTTGCAGCCAGAAGGAATCATCGGACAACTCTCTTGTCCCCATTGGCCATAGCCTCTGTGGCAGCAATTGCATTAACCGCATGATGTATTACGAATGTTCGGCATCCATCTGTGCGTTTGGTGCCGATTGCTCAAACCGTCGACTGCAAGGCCGTAGTGGCATTCAAGACATTGAAGTGTTTCATGTGGGTCGATCGCACCATCACACCAATTTCTGACGGGGATATTGTAGACGGGTAGACGGGGCTTTGGCGTACGCAGCGTAGTCGCCTTCCCACCTGGACACCTCGTCCAAGAGTACTGTGGCGAGGTCATCACTACCGAGGAGGCTGCGGAGCGCTTTGTCACCGACTATTCTCAGCACGGAAGATATTATTTTCTGGGATATGGTGGCGGGGAGGTGCTGGACGCTGGACGCAAGGGGACGCTGATGCGATTCATCAATCATAGCTGCTCGCCCAATTGCGCAGTCGAAAAATGGCATGTTCCAAATGACGCCGAGCCGCGGATGGTCATCGTAACGCGTCGGACAATCGCGGCGGGCGAAGAGCTGACGTACGATTATAATTTCGATACCTTTGACGCTTCTGGCCTGGGAGGCGGGGAATGCCAGTGCGGCGCGGACGATTGTCGCGGCGTCATAGGGAAGCGGACAGCCGGACAGGTTCGGGAGCAGCTACGAGAAAAGAAAGCGAGTGCAGGGAAAGGAAAATCAGAAGGAACCCGCAAGCGTATCTCGAGGAAGCGAAGACTTGCTTCGGCTAAAAAGGAACCCACCCATGGACGAGCTGACGCGAGTGCCGGCAACTGCTCGGCCGATTCTAACGCTTGGGTTGTGCACGACATGGCGAACTACCCCGCCGCATACGAGCCTGAAGATATGGAAGCCTTCCACGTAGCGGCGTCGAGAGACCAGGGCGAGCCTCCTTATGAAAGGCCTTTTTCGATACAAAGATGGCTACGGCGTCTTCGTCAAAGCTCGACCAGGCGTCTCACGGATATTGTCGATTTGATCAGTGTACTAAGGACAATGTAAATGGGCAAGTGCTTTGTTAGCACGAATACGATGCCGCGTCATTCGAAGCATGAGCCGCAGAAATGCCACAGCCTGCCCATCATACGCATCCTTTATATCTTGAATAAAGGCGGCGACCGAATCGAGCCCGCGGCCTCTCGATGCACGAGCACACGTCGGCACGAGGCAAAAGCGTGCAGCGGCTTTAACCGCAGCTCTGCGCGTCTGCCCGCTCTGCCTCCTCTGCCCACTCTTCCCCACCTCCATCCTCCGCCCACGCCCCCTCTAACGCCCTTATTCACTCCGCGTCTTACGCCTTCACACGACTTTATCGGCGTAATCAACTGCCATCATGCGTCTCCTCGTTCTCCTCGCCGCGGTGCTTACCTACGCTGCCGCCATCGACTCGACCACTTCCGGCGTGCTCGCCACCCCTACCCCCATCCGCGCGCTTCCCGACGCCCTCGTCGACACCCACACCGTTCACCCAGATGTCTACTACGCGATGCTGGCTGATCAGGATGATTCGAAGCCTGCCGCAGATCGTGCCAAGCCGCTGCTGGATGAGCTCACCCGGCACGGCGTCAAGGTCAAGGTGCGCTACGCGTTTGACGTGCTCGGTGCGGTGTCGTTCCAGGTTCTGGGCGAGTCGGCCGCCGTGGATACGATGCGGGCGCTGGCGAGTCGAGACTCGGGCCTGCCCGGCGTCTCGGAAATGTTTCCGATGCTTGATATGACTCCGCCGCGCGTAATTCGCGCCGATGTGAAGAACCCCCAGCTCAAGTTCGCGCACGGCATCACGGGCGTCGCTGAAGTGCACAAGACCCTGGGCCTGACGGGCAAGGGTGTCAAAATTGGCATTATCGACTCGGGCATTGACTTCAAGCACCCGGCTCTGGGCGGCTGTTTCGGGCCAGGATGCCGCGTTGCTTACGGCTACGACTTTGTAGGCGATGACTACACCGGCAAGAATGAGCCCGTGCCCGGCGGCGCCCCTCGGGACCACTGCAATGGCCACGGAACACATTGCGCTGGTATAACCGCGGCCTCGAACACCACCGATTTCGTCGGGGTTGCACCCGAGGCGACGCTTGGCGCGTACCGTGTGTTTGGCTGCAAGGGCTCCACCGCCAACGACGTCATTCTCGCCGCCATGGAGCGCGCCCACGCAGACGGCATGGACATTATCAATCTCAGCCTCGGCGGCGGCTCCTCCTGGGCCCAGTACCCCGACTCGCTGCTTGCCGACAAGCTGACTGAGAAGGGCATGGTGGTGTTTGCTGCCATGGGAAATGACGGCGACAAGGGCGCGTGGATGGCGTCCTCGCCCGGAATGACGTCCAAGGGATTCGGGGTCGCGTCTGTCGATAACTACCGGTATACAGCGTATGGACTCACCATCGATGGCGTCAATCCTGCCGTCGCGCTAGATTATTCGTCCGGCAAAGCGACCGACTCGTTCGATTTCACGTCCGTCCCGGTTGCGCGTGCTCTCAAGGCTGCGGTCAATGCTACTGCCACTCCTGCCGCGGCCCCCGACCTCGCCTGCGGCCCGCTTGATGTTGATCTCACCGGCAAAGTCGCCATCGTTCGGCGTGGCGACTGTACGTTCGTTGCAAAAGCACTCAATGTTCAAAAGGCCGGCGCCATCGCCATGCTCGTGTACAATAAGGATTTTGGCGCGCTCACTCCATCTGTGGACGATCCCACCGTCACAATCCCCGTTGCTGGCATGACGCTTGCAAGCGGAAACAAGATCATTGAGCATATCTATGCCGCCAAGGACCGACCCGTTACCGTCACATTCGAGAAGGAAAAGAAGGTGTTTGACAACCCCACGGGCGGCCGTGCTTCAAGCTTTTCGAGCTGGGGATCGTGAGTTGCTGGTCCCTTTCCCCCCTGCTGACACTCCTGGTGTAGTGGTCCTGAGCTGGAAATCAAGCCCGATATGGCTGCCCCCGGAGGCCTGATTCTCTCCACGTAATGCTCCCGTCGTTTGCCCTGATCCTGACCTATTGTCGCACTAGCTACCCGCTTGATATGGGCTCGTATGCGACGCTCTCCGGCACCTCCATGGCTACCCCGTACCTCGCCGGCGCTGCCGCGCTCTATATTCAAAAGCATCGCGGAAACGGAATTGCTCCGCGAAAGGTCAGCCCAATCGAATTGCGCGACGTATTCAAGAACACTGCCAACCCCATCACTGAGCTCAGCAAACCAAGCGTGACGACTCCGATACAGAAGCAAGGTGCTGGCTTGATCGACCTGTATTCGGCGCTGATCGCCACAACACGCGTCCTTCCCTCCATACTCCCGCTCAACTCCACCGACGTCAATGGTGGCGCTCACGGCATCCGACGCGTCATCACGGTCAAGAACATTGGCGATGCTGCGGCCACATATACGATCCGCCATCGCCCTGCTGCCACTATTGCGCCAATGGATAAGGAGAGCGGTGAAGTTGTGGGCGCTCCTGTCCAGAACGAGATCTACGCTACTGTGTCGTTCACCCCCTCGGGCCAATTCACCCTTCGCGCCGGCGAATCGCGTCGCATCGATCTTAACTTTAAGGCTCCTGCGGGCTTGCCTGCGGACGAATACGTCCTTTACGGTGGCTTCGTCGTTGTTGAAACTGTTTCGGCTACCAAGCAGCCCTCGATCAGCGTTCCGTATGCCGGCATGAAGGGCGCGTACAAGACCCTTGGGCCCATGTCCAAGGTCGAGTCGGGCTTTCCCGCAATTATCAACGGGCAAAACAACAAGCCGGTTTCCAAGCCCTCGACACCGACTGAGCCGGCCGCCACGTTCTCGCTCAAAGAGGATGACATTCCGTTCCTCGCTGTTCGCCTCGCGCGCCCCTGCAAGAAGCTGATCGTCAAGCTGCTCGATGCCCCACACAACGACGCCGAACTCGGAGTCATCCCTGGCGGTCTCCAGCACGTGCTCGGTCGCAACGATGGCGACGTGGACAACTTGGCCATCCAGATGTCTTGGTCCGGCAAATTCCTTCCGTCGGGACCGACACCAGCCACACCTGCTCGTGGTGGTCCCCGTATGCCTATTGACCCCAGTGATGACGCCGTGTCGCGTGCTGTTCCCAGCACTGGTCGCTATCGTTTCCGCGTTATGGCATTGTTGCCATTCGGAAATCCTCACGCTGTCGCCGATTTCCAGTCGTGGACGTCTCCGATTATCGCTGTTGATCGTACCAAGACGACTCCAGCCACTGACGCCGCCACAACCAAGCCCAAGGGCCGTCGTTTTACGGCCAACAATTGGCTTCTGCGTGCGCTTCGCCTTCAGGTCACCAGTGACATTGACGGCGCCCCTCTGAAGCCCGAGGAGATCTTGAAGCAGCGCCAGTACGCCTCCGATATGACCGTCCTTCCCGCACGCAGCATTATTCTGCCGACCGCAAGCACGTAAGTTATGTTACCGCGACTTTGCATTATACGTCCGTGGCTGTTCGTGGCTGTTCGTGGCTGTTCGTCGGGCTGGGAAACAGGGTGTTGCTTGTTTTTGACGACATTGCAGTTGAATGAAGTTTTTCGCATTGAGCCTATCGTGGTTTAGCTTAAAAAGGCGTGTTGCGCTTCATTAGAATGATTACAAGTCTAGCAAATTGGCCGAGGCCACGCACACATATTTCGTCCCGCAGCGACATTTACTTGACCAATACTGGCTTTGCTGGATGTGGAGGTATAGTTGACTTGGATGCTGTCGTCACTTTAGGCTTCACGCCGTTCTTTGCCGATGCTGGACTGGCAATCACAGCACTAATGCCTGAGTTTGTCGCCGCACCCGTAGGCGAATCGCCAACTTGTTTAACGCGACCAGCAATCTCTGATAATCAAATGTCAATGTTTGGGACAGGAGTCACTACGCACCTGTCGAATCCACCTCAAATCTAAACGGCACGTTACCAGGCCACTGCTCTTTAAGTCGTTGGGGGTAAGTAAAATCGGTGGCCGTTGATGGTTGAATCATTGGCAGCTGAGTATAGCTGTGGACCGGCACGCCATTCGAAATCCGACCGCGATTTAGAACACGGTTGATGACCTTGTTATAGCTTTTGATATTCCTTGCAGAGAGCTGCTTAGGATATTCGTGATCATACGTGGCCCAATTGATCAGCTGAGCAGTGTGGCTAGCGGAGCGGTACATCGAGCCCTCAACGACTCTCTTCATCTCTTTCAGGTATTGTATACGCGTGATTTCGCCTTGAAGCCACCGCAAAGTGTTCGGCAGTACCACGTCGTAAGTGATTCTCAATGATTTGCTCAGCCAGCGATGGACGCATCTTACGACCTGAGAAAAGGGACTGGCAACATTGAGACAAGGCTGGGCCTGGTTTGCGGACAAGGTTTGATACAGCGCTGTTGCCCATTGATCAGGCGTGCTGTTTTGTTGAGCGATGACATCGTTGAGAATATTGTCATCCCAGTACTCTAGCCAGCGAATAGGTAGGTCGTCATGGAAATCGACTGGCATACTATGGACGGAAGGGAGCTTGTCCTTTGCACCTGTCTGCAGATCGGGCACCAGTGCATTATTTCCATTGTTCCTCCAGCCTGTAACTACTCAAAATAAGAAAGGCTGGCCAGGGGTTACACGCACATACCATGGAACGGTTGGGTGATGTCGGCGGCAAAGTGCACGACATAGGAGAGGGCATCCTGGCAAGTCCCAGCATCTTTGCATGACCGCAACTTGCGAGTGTAATTTATCAGATTCGTTACGATACAACCACAACTGCAGTCTCGTTTGAAAACATAGGAGTATGACTTGGGTAACTCTGGATGATATAAATGATTGATAGAGGTGATGAACCGGGGCACATACCACGGTTATATGGGACGCTGACGTAGTGCCTGTCGTTTACACCATTGACCGAATGTTTGTATACAAAGTCTAGTAAATGTAGAATGGTCATGACAGCACGTGAGAGCAGCATACCTGGCCAGAGGGCGACACGCGCCAGATTGTGAAACCGCCCCAACAACGCATCCAAGGGACAATATTTAGCCGATTTGCACTCAGTTGTGAGCAGCACGGGGACCATGGCTTCAACAAAAATCATTGATTTTGCGCGGAGTCCATATTTGTCGGCCAGGGCAGCGGCAAGGCGATGGAACAATGTGCCGTAGGCGTCGACGGGGAAGGCGATCGTGGAGCAGAAAGCGGCGACAAGAAGCAGAATACTGCCAGTGCTGATTCTGAAGCGTTTGAGCATGTCGTAATTGGGTTCGTCGTTGCGAGAGCGTAGTATGGAAGAGACGATTGCTTGCAGGGATCCGTTTTGGTGGCCCTGTGAATTCGTTGAGTGCAGACTGCTGTTTCCCTCATTGGAGCGGGGTCCCAGGCTCTGGGCAGACACTTCTAGCCTAACCGAATATTAGGACCAGTATTAGTATGTTTGCCTGCGTTGAAGTCAAGGCTCAATGCATGGCACATTATCTCTCTCGAGTGTAGACTGCTGTATCAATACATCGATGTGTCGACGGAAGCATTTGACACTTCCCCACTTCTCAACAATCAAAGGTGGAAGGAGGCAGTAGCGATATGTTGGGTGTGGCTTACAGAATTCTACTTTTCGCGCAGACCTGTACATCGTCCTTCAATCCTTCTATCCTTTCAGGCTATTGATAACTGCGCCAGTACGGGTAAACGATGCCGGTGGTGGTCGGTAAGCTAATGCAGGCAGCAGAATATTCGCGCTGACGGGCACACCATGTATAAATCTGCCCCTTTTCTGGACACGGAAGAGAGTTGCATCGTAGTTGGCACGGCTTTCTGCCAAGAAGCGCCCAAGATACTCATGGTTGTGCGCTGCCCAATTTATTATTTGAGCAGCATGAACAGCAGAGTCGTGGAGCGAGCCCCAAACGATCCGCGACATGTCTTGGACATACTTCAGCTTCGTGATGTTGCCTTGGAGCCAGTCCACTGTTTTCGGAATCACGTAGTTGCATGTTTGGCGTGTTTTCTTAAAAAGCCACTCATCAACGCAATATGTGACCTGATCAATAGTATCAGAAACGTGGAGGCAGCGCGGAGTTGGGTTCAGCGGAAACCACCAAAACGCCATTTGAATCCACCGGTCGGGCGTGACGCGAGCTAGGGCAATAACCTCGGCGAGAATCGTGTCGTCCCAGTACCCTAGCGAATTTTGAGTACGTGTTATGGAAAGCGCCGAAACTCACTATGTATACTCTGCGCTGGATTAGCCGGGGCCGTGGGTACGAATGCAGTCATGCCGCCGCCCTTCCAATTCGTAACTACACAGCATAAGAAGGGCTGTTAGGGGTTGCATATGCATACCATGGAACGGCTGTTCGAGGTCGGTAGCAAGATGCATGACATAAGCGAGGGCAACCCGGCAATCTTCAACACTGCTGCACCTCCGCAGCTCGTGAGCATGCTTAATCAGGCTTTTTACGATGCAACCTTTGCTGCAGTCCCGCTTGGTGTTATAGAAACACTTTGGATTTTCTGGACAGGCGTCATAAGAGAAGGAGGGGTCGGCTGCAAGTACTTTTGCCATACGGAATATTGACAAAGTGCTTGTCGTCAGCGCCTTTGCCATGATTTTTAGACGAAATCTGGTCTATACAAAGAATCGGCTACATGGTCCGTGTATATGCAAGCGTACCAGGCAAAATGGAGACATTCGCCAGATTGGGAAACCGCTCGGTCAGCGCATCCACGGGGAAATTACCAAGTGG
This sequence comes from Zoopage sp. CT-All, assembly GCA_004114245.1. Taxonomy (NCBI): domain Eukaryota; kingdom Fungi; phylum Zoopagomycota; class Zoopagomycetes; order Zoopagales; family Zoopagaceae; genus Zoopage; species Zoopage sp. CT-All. The sequence goes on from QZWS01000231.1 coordinate 14,686, forward strand.
GGCTGACGCGAACACTTCTACAAGAAACGCTGCGTGCGGCTCAAGCATGTATTTGTCGGCCAGGGCAGCGGCAAGGCGATGGAACATTGTGCCGTAGGCGTCGACGGGAATGGCGGTCCTGGCGTGGAAGCACGCAACAAGGAGCAGCAGTACTGCAGCGCGGCTCATGTGGCGGCTGTTTGTGTGGTTCGTGACGAATAATCGGCCTGCAATTGAGCGGGGCCGTGGGAATCCTAGGCGGAGGTTGATGTTGACGAGTGTCTGTTGCGAGAGGTGACGAGTGACGTGCTTAGATTTGGTAAAAGAGTGCTCTTTAACCTCCTTTAGGTAGAATATGTACTTACTGCATAGTAGAATGACCACACTGTATGGCAGGGGGCCTAGGCAGTCCTTTCTGTCCCTGTTGAGCGTGAATACACGGCACTGCCAAAGGATCTGCTGCCTCGATTAGTACTCTCTCGCAGCTACATACAAAGCAGAGCTTGAGCTCTTTTCTTGGCAGACAGGAATAGCAGCAGGTCAGCCAAGGGGTCGCCCTCCTTGCTGAACCAACTCACATAACAGTGGGCAATTCAAGCATTTACTATAATCCCTACGTCCGCCAGCAACAATAAAATAGCACGTCTAAAGCTCGTCGTGCTTGTCCTCAGCCTTGGGCTCCTCTACCTTGACCTTCTCCTTGACCTTCTCCTTGGCCTCCTCCTTGACCTCCTCCTCAACCTTCTTGAGCTCCTCTGCAGCCGGGTCGATCTTGTTGGTGGCGTGCCTGGCAAGGAACGTGTAGAACGATTCGGCGGTCCTGTCGCCCTCGTAGTCAACAACCTCGTTGGTGCCGGCCTTGATGAGCTTGAGGGTGGGGAAGCCGGATACTTGGATGCCGGAGGAGGGCGGAATGTCGTTGGCGGTGGCGTCCATCTTGGCAATGACGATCTTGTCCCTGTGTGCCTCGTAGTGCTTGCCAACCTCTTCGAAGATGGGCATCAGCGACTTGCAGTGACCGCACCACGGCGCGTAGAATTCCACAAACACGTCCTTCTCCTTGTCCATGACGATCTTGTCAAACTCGTCGGCAACGATGACGGTGACAGGCGCGTCGTTCTTCTCGGGGATGGGCTCCGACTTGATGCTGGGCAGCAGCTCGCCGGCGACGTACTGGGCGGCAAAGGCGCGGATGTTCTCGGCGGAGATCTCCTTGTCCTGGCTAAAGGGGAACTTGGTCTGGGCCTGCGGCTCCTGGATGGCGAAGGCGGGCCAGGTCTGCTTGAGGTTGAGGTTCTCGGCGTGGCCGGCGTACTTGACGGCATCGATCCAGACAAAGTTGATCTTGCCCTGGAACTCCTTGGCCACGGACTTGATCACGTCCGGGAGGGTCTTGCGGGTGTCGTCGTCGTCGAGGAAGAGGTAGGCGAGGGGGACGCCGGACTCCATGTACTTCATGAAATTCTCGGGGCCGACCTCGTCGACGAGCGGCATCTTGTGCTTGCCGATGAACGCCTTGAGGGCGGCGGCGTCGTCGAACTTGCCGTCG
>QZWS01000232.1:0-16144 GCA_004114245.1 Zoopage sp. CT-All
GAAGCTGGATGTATTTGCGGGGGTGCACTGGTGTTGACCCGGATGGGCCAACCAGGGCGGGGAGGACGGCTGTGCCGCCCTCATTTGTACTACCTCTGTCCAACCAGGCTAGTCCCGGCAGACTTCCTAGACTGTGGCCATTGCACTGGTGTTGCTTCTACACCACTTAGACAAGCCGTTGCTGTTCTCGCCCTGGCTTCTGGATACAACATCTCAGACAAGGCAACTCAGTCATCTGCCCACGCCATGGCACAGTTGCATCTGGGCTTACAGACAGCTATGTTTGGGAATCAAGAATATAAAATCAATGTCAACCAACGCAGCGTGGGATGCGCCTTCTTTCTTAATTTTCAGAAACCACGCAGGATCCACCCCACAGCCAGACCCTGACTTCCTTGCTGCCCCACAGTCGCCAATATCATGGTACAATTAGATGGGAGGCTGGCTTTGCAGTCAGTTTCTAGCGCAGCAGAAGGCTCACACCAGAATCTACTGACTCACGCTCACCAAAATATACGTTCTTGGGCATGGCATTTCTCCCCAGCTATGATGGACATCTTGGGAGATACACCATATTTGGAATCCGAGCCACCAATGTGATCATTCCTGGGGGCAACAGCATTTGCAGGACTTCTCATCAATCAATACTCAGTACAAGATGGATGCAAGTGGCTTACGGCATCAATCAAGGCAGCTCCTTCACGTGAAGTACCTACGCTAGACCTAACAATACTTTGGCAACAGGTTTTCAATAAGGTCCTCCCATCAAAGTATCAAGTGCAGCTATGGCTTTGCCACCATCATGGGCAATATACAAATAATATTGTTTAGCACTTCATTCCCGGACAAACTGCAGCTTGCCCGCTATGCAACCAATCTCCTGAAGATACAGACCATCATTTTTGGACCTGTCCGCATGCCGCAGCACCCTTTTGGCTTTATGTGTGGAGAATCCTGGGTGGTAGCAAGAATAGCCCATCACAAGCCGATTTCTGGAACAGATCTGTTCAAACGCAGAGATTGTCAGCCCAAGCATGCACTTTAATTTGGGGCATAGGCGTATTCTGTATTTATTGAGCACACACAGAGCAGATCTACAACATGCTCCTAATAGCTCCAGCTGGACTATGGCGATCATTCCTAGCAGAGCTCTGTGATGTACTCAACACCAAACAACAAGCAGCCAATTGACATAATACTCTACGTGCCTTCAATGATAACTGGACAGACCTCCAGGACAAATTAAATCAAGTGGCCCCAAGACCGCCAAGGCCGCCAAGACCTCTAATCTAACCACGGTTTTTCCACACAGGGGGTTTTTTAACCCAGGTTAGACAGAGCGAAGTTAACCAAGCAATGAACCAGCAACCCGACACGATTGTGTATAGCTTGTATTGATGCCACGGCCCAATACATGGCATTCTCTCTCTCTCTCTCTCATGCCGTCCAGAGTCACGTGTTCGGCCATGTTTCGGCTGCGAACCACCGCATCCCACAGCCTTTGCCGCATGGCTATTCGCAGGCATGGCATTCTTTGTCGCACGGCTGTGTCGGCTTCTGGAGCTACGGCGCGGAACGTCGCGATGCACCATCCAGGCCAGGCAGCCTTCCGAGAGAATATCCGTCGCCGGCACTTTTCCTCCTCCATGCCACCCATCCCCGATCGAACTAGCAACGTCGCCGTAACATGGAAGGATGGCTCCAGCGACACCTTGTAAGTCAACCCCCATTGCATCTCCAGGTCGAGTGTTCTCGCACCATCTGCAGCCTAGCCTTCTGGCTGCGCGATCACTGTCCCTGCACGCAATGCCGGCATCCGGATACGCAACAACGACTCGTTGATACATTCGCGATTCCGCTGGATGTCACCGCTGCGGATGTCCAGGTCGATGCGTCAAAGGATACGGTCGTTATCACATGTGTCCAACCCCGCCCTAGCCTCCAGTCCAATTAACCGGCTGTGGTAGGGCCCGACCATCACAAAAGCATGTTTGACGGTGCATATCTTCGTAAGCATTCATACTCGCGTCATGCGAACCCAGCCCTGGCGGCTGTCAAGAACGACCCGTGCCGATCCACAGTTCCGCTCCTCTGGCACGGCCCAGATCTCCTGCGAGATGGCCTGCCCACCGTACCCTACGATGCTGTCATGACGACCGATCACGGTGTGCTCGCCTGGCTTCGTAGTATTGGCAAATACGGCCTGGGCTTCGTCGAAGGTTGCCCTGCTACGCCCGCAGCAACCGAGGCGCTTATTCGGCGCATCAGTCGCATTCGCGAAACGTTCTACGGCGGCTTTTGGGACTTCACTTCCGATTTGGCGCATGCAGACACCGCATATACAAATCTGGAGCTGCACTTGCACACCGATACGACGTATTTTACAGAGCCGATGGGGCTGCAGGTGTTTCATTTGCTCGAGCACGATGGTACAGGAGGAGAATCAACTATCATGGACGGATTTAAAGCCGCCGAAACACTCAAGAGGGAGTCCCCCTGGGCCTTTGACGCGCTTGCAAGTATACGCGTTCCGTCTGCCGCTACCGGGGAAACAACCGAACATGTGCGGCCGTCGCCGTGCGCAAACCCCATTCTCACCACCGACCCCGCTACCGGACACATGCTTCAGGTTCGATACAACAACGACGACCGTCGCGAGCTCTCCCATTTGCCATCGGAATCTGTTGCCGAGTTCTACGCTGCGTATCGAGCCTGGCAGGACGTTCTTCGACGCGACAATAACGGGATGCTGACGTTCAAGTTGAAGCCAGGCACCGTGCTGGCCTTTGATAATTGGCGGGTGCTGCATGGAAGGACGTCGTTCACGGGGCGCAGGCGGATGTCTGGGGCATACATTGGCCGTGATGATTGGCAGAGTCGATGGCGGGTGCTTGAGGAGAACGCGTAAAGTTAGTTTGAGTAACCTTGGCCCTGCATATAGGAAAGCAGCCAGCGAGCATTGTATGGCCGCATCCCACACAGTCAACCAACGCCTACACTAAACGCTCATCCCTATAGCACCTGGCCCCACATTGCCCGCTCCACGGTCCCGTGCACATCGCTCCAGCGCTCCACTCCGTCTCCCTCTAGCACATCCTCCCACCCTACACTCTCATCCCGTCCCATCAGCACATCCATCCCCAGATTTTGCTTTCCCGGCCCTCCTGGCAGCTGCGTATTTGCTGCCACCATATATCGCTCCATCGTCAGCCGCACCGGCGCTGCCACCCCGTACACGCGTCGTGCCATCTCTAGCCTGAGGCGGTCCTGTGTCGCGTCGTATTGGGCGAGGTGGCGATGCAGCGCAAGGGTGGGGTGGTCCGAGGCCGGGTGCGTGGAGGCCGTGGGGTGGTGCGGGTGGCCAGCACGCAGGGCGTCGTGTGTGCCCAGTGATGTGGCAGTAGAGGGGTGCGTGTGGCTGATTGTGGCTGCGCTTACAGCCGGCGATGGGACGAGGCGGAGCGACGAGGCGGACATGGTGATTGGCTGCTGCCGACTGATGTTGGGAAGGTGATGACGTTGTGACGGCTTGGGCATTCGACGCGTCATGTCCGGCGCCCCGATCGACAAAGCCCACCGCTATGACCGCCAGCTCAGGTATGCGCCGTCCAATGGCGTCTCCCATATACGAACTATGTAGAATGTGGGGCCAGAGCGGGCAGGAGGCGCTCGAAGCCGCCCGCATCCTGCTCGTGAATGCTACCGCCGCTGGCTGCGAGACCCTCAAGAATCTCGTCCTCCCCGGCGTCGGACATTTCACCATCGTGGATGCAGAGTGCATGACCGAGGCAGATGCTGGTGCGAATTTCTTTGTGCATGCTGGTGATATTGGTGCGAATCGGGCCGAGACGTGCGTGCGGCTGCTGAGCGAATTGAATACCGATGTTGTCGGGCGTGCCATCGTAAAGGCAAGCATTATTTTGCATTTATCCCCCATTGATGTGATGTGGCGGGATGCTAGAGGGTGGAAAATGTCATGGCAGAAGATGCGACCTTTCCGTTGGGATACTCCCTCGTCATTGCCTGTGATCTCAACAGCACCACCACCGCCACTCTCGCCGCGAGGTGCTGGTCATCGAACACTCCACTGATTCTTCTTCAATCTCGCGGATTCTACGGAGTTTGCAGTCTTCAGGTCCCCGAACACTGTGTTGTGGAATCCCACCCCGAGTCCGCCGAGGACCTGCGTCTCACCAATCCGTGGGCCGAGTTGCGCGATTACGCTATGCGTATGGATCCTGCTGGAATGCTGGATGGTCATGAGCGTGGACATACGCCGTGGCCCGTACTGCTCATTCGTGCGATTGAAACCTGGAGACTGGACCTCGGCAAGGCCCAAGGGGAGTTCCCACAAACCTATGCAGAGAAGAATGCGCTGCGCGATCTGCTCAAGGTTGAAGCAGTGCAGCTGCAGTTGAATGACGCAGAGAATTACGATCAAGCTGTGGCGGCCGTCCTTCGTGTCTGCCAGCCCGCTCGGCTGCCAGGGAATCTGCTCGCTGTGTTTAATGATCCCAAATGCCATAAAATCGATGCCACATCGACACCATTCTGGGTTACCGCGGCAGCCGTACGAGCATTTTACGAGACGCATGGTGCGTTGCCAGTTCCTGGTGCGATTCCAGATATGAAGTCTGACACGGAGCGGTACGTGGCCCTGCAGACAATATACCGCCACAAGGCGATGCAAGATGTCGATGCGGTTGTGGCACAGGCGCAGCAGCTGATACAGACTGCGGGGTTAAATGCTGAGGGTGTGAGTGCGGCTTACGTGAAAGATTGGTGCAGGAATGCGGCGTATGTTAGGGTGATAAGAACCCGTGCGTGGAACGAAGTTTGGGGGGCTGGCGGAGACGGGTGGCGCAGGCTGGCTAAGGCGTGCCTGGAAGGAGACGATACTGAGGATGCAGAGGAAGACGCGGCCGTGGTGTTGGCATTCATGGCGTGCGAAAAAGTGGATCGTCCAGTTAATGGTGCCGAGGATGCTGACATGGCAGCAATAAGCGATGCAGATCGGATTGTATCTGTGGCGCTCAGCTTACTTGCTCCGGACGGTGCCACCACCAGCAAGCTGACGTCATACTCGTGCAAGGTGCTGCAGGAGATGAACCGTGTCTTTGGACCAAGAGGAAGCATGGAGCTGCACCACACGTCATCGGTGCTCGGCGGAATAGTGGGGCAGGAAGCGAGCAAGTTGCTGACGCGTCACTATGTGCCCGTGGGCGAGATGGGCTGCATAGTTGTATGGAACGGGGTCAGGTCCAAGTGTACTGTTATTGTCTAGACAGGCGATCAAGACAACGGCAACACGATGTACATGCCCGCGAGCAATAGAACAACTATTCATTCGCGGCAATACTGGCTCTATCGTAAACAACCTCAGAGTCGTAGACGTACATGTTTGTCCGCCAACTGCGCTCGATTGGGAGCAAGCCTAGTTTCACATCGGACTATGATAGGGCATCTGCATGCTTCCTGGCGGTGGATACACCCCAGACGCACCATGCACGCCCTGCGCCTCTTCAGCAATCGCCCCAACCATGGGGAACTGAAAGTTTGGCTGCACTGCTGGGCCCAGTCCTACCGCCGAGGTCGGCGCACTCGACGGAAACCCACCCATGCCAGATATCTGACCGTGCAGCTGTGACTGGGGTAGGATTTCCCCGGTCGAGTATCGGTAATCAATGCCACCGCCCACCATTGGATTACCAAGATGTGTTGAATAGGTGTCGGCCCCGGCAGTGGCCATGGGAGGATACAGAGGCTGTCCCATCGGTGGCTGCCCCATCGGTGGCTGCCCCATCGGTCGCTGTTCCGGCGCAGGACTGGAGAAGGTCATTCCTGGCAGGGGTTGGTTGGAGTACTGTGGCATATGCGGTGGATAACTAGCAACCGGCGGTATGGGAGGTCCATTGATATCGTTGCGTCCTGCGACACCCACACCGGCAGCAGCGGTAGATGATATTGGTATCATATTGCCATCTCCGGCGTCGACGACATACTCCTCCACTGTATGCGGCTTCACCATTGTTTCAGGCGGCGGCGGGGGTGTAAATGCCATAGCAGCGACAGGAGCAGCAGCCGGAGCAGCAGCTGCTGTGAGCGCCGACTTATTGGCATGCTTGCGCTTGAGGGCAACGACGATGCCAACCAGCATGGCCAGAGTAACCAACGATCCGAGAGCAATCCCAATGATAGCTCCGGTGCTCAGCCGCGTGCCAGCAGCCACGGTGGCATCGTCGCCCCAGAGGATATCTAGAGTGCCGGACAGGGCGGTGAAGCCTTCGTTGGGAATGGCAACGCACACTGTTCCATTGGTTGGCAGCGCACCACTCGTTCCCGTCGTCCTGTAACAGCTGGTGATATTACTTCCGTCGCAAGAGTAATTAATGAAATAGTTGATGTTGACGGATATGGCGGTCAATGAGTTGGACGCCGCCACGAGCTTGTCAAAGTCACTCTTGGGGAGCAGGAAGACGCCGGATGATCCTGGCGAATCGATTGTGGCGGTATACGTGACCTTGTTTGTGGGTGCAGGCGAGCATTTACCGGCGGTCCCGCGCGCGGGAATCTCAATGGATTCGGCGGCACCAGCGACCAAGATGGCTGCGGAGAGCAAGGCGGCGAGTGCGAGGAGCAGGTTCGCTGTGAATTGATGGGTAGTAGGGGCGACGGATACCATCGCGGCGGCGCGACGTTGTGAAATATATGTATAGCGAGGGACGGATGATCGAGATGCAGGCGCAATGACCGCGGGAATTCAGAGGCGAGATCGAGACATGCAGCAAACTGTCTTTGGCACAAAACATACACGCCTAGTAACTGTACGCATCTCGCGAGAAATTTGGATCGGTGATGAACGCAATCAGCACCTTGGAGCCGTGCTGCAGCAGCGGATGCCCGGCCACAACCTGCATGAACCGCTCCAGGCCCTCCCTGCGCGCCTCAATCACCTCCTCGTCGAACCGCCGCAGCAGGACCTTGGACGGCAGCGGCGGGATACTCACGCGCTGCGTCTCGCGCTCCAGCACCTCGCGCAGCCATTCGAAATCGCTAAACCGCCGACGCACGCTCGCACTCCGCACCTTGAACGCGGGAATGTTGGTGCGCAGTATGATCTCGTAGTCGGTGAACATCTTGCGGCCAAAGCCGTGGGTCAGCGGATTGCGCACCTCGATCTCCAAATGGTTTTCGGGTGCCGAGTAGATGTCTTCGGTGTTCTGTGCGCGCGTGGGGTGGGGCGGCAGACGAGTGAGGGATGGAATGAGGGTCGGAGTGGTGGCGGGCGGAGATGATGGCTCGAGCCGCGCGAACGGGGAGGCGGCCATGATGGCGTGTGGAAGGGGCGATGATGCGAATCGGCTGACTGCCAAGCATCTCGCCATGTCCTCCGATACGTCCATGTCCGATGCCGAGCGCGTAGGCCCTTCGTCGCACCGATCAGCTATTTAGCGGTTTGTAGATACGCGCGAAACGGCTGGCGAAGCTCCAGCAGCAGCCGGCGGTGTCGGCGGATACCAGTATGAACGTTGGCGCATCAGCAGCTCCAGTCGCCACGGTTACTGCTTCTCCGCTTGCTCCTATCGCCGTTGCTGCATTGTCACGAACCGCAGAGGTGCGATTTGTGTGCATCGAGCGTGGTTTGTTCTAATTGCTTATGCATAGGATCTAAATTCGCACCACATGTCGCGCAGTGCCATTCCTGCATCCTCCAGGAGCATCAACCCCATCATGAGCACGGAGGACTGGCAGGGTGGGGCATTATCTAGCATACTTCACGTCACCATCGATCATTCAGTGGAGGAAACTGGCAAAGGCGATATAATCATGACGGATGTTTCGTCGACCTCCGCTGCTTCGCCCATTCCCTTGCCACAGCTTGCCGCTGAGCTTATCTCCGAGTCATTGCCCGTAAAAATCACGGCAGATACGTTCGAGCGGGCTCTCATCTCTCGACTGTCTCTCCCCGGCGATGAGGATCGCATGGGTGAGCTATCTGTTGCTCAGACCCGTATTGTTGTCGACGTGCCGCATTTCGATTACCTGATCGAGTGCTGGAAGCGTCTGGAAAGCGAGAAAAGGAAAGCACTGGTCGCATTAAGAGTATCCGAGGATGCTCAGAGTCGGCTGGAGATACTGGAAAAATCGGCGGACTTAATCGTGTCGTATGCCGGCATTTGTCTACAAATGCCCGAAATGTTTCCGCAAGCCATACACAGGAGGTACCGCCTATCTTTGCAGAACTCATACTCATTGATTGTTATCTTTCTCTAGCCCCGATACTTTGACGCCACAGCAATTATTGACCCCACGACTGCTTGCCTATGGTGACAATGAAGCGGGCCTTCCATCGAATTTCCTTACTCACCTCATCGCACGTTTTGACAATGATGGTTTGGAGGAAATTATCGGACCGGCCATCGAGGGATTGTCAAAACGATGCGCGCATATTCTTTCCCAACCTCGAGATCCACTCAAGCATATGGAGCGATTCATAGCGGTGTTCTTTGGCTTGGTGCAAATCAAGCCCATCTCATCGTTGGTAAGCTGAAACTGCACCATAACATACTTTGAGCATACTTAGCTGCCAAAACTTCCTTCCTGGTTGCCCGACGATATTCAACCAGCAAGAATCGAGCTCGATTCGTTACTGGGGCCTATCTTTGCCTATTCTGTCTTTCCCGATGCAGGGGTATGTCTGCATTCACTTCCTGCTATGCATTACGACGCTCCATAGGAAGTTGTATTGTCGACGTATTTTGCCACTCCAAGCAAGCGCCTGGGTGATGACATTGAATCAAATATGAACGCACTTCGCACGCTCTTGAGAAATTATCATCGCCAACTGTCAGCAATTGTAAACACCCTTATTCGTTCTTCCGCCGATACGCGTGAAGCGGTCTTGCATCTCATATCTAGAATCATCAGTCACAACGCCGCTCGGGCCAAGATGCAGGTCGATCCTCGAAGCGTCTCCCATCACGGCTTCATCATGAATTGGACAACAGTCTTGCTCAGTCTCTGCCAGCCGTTCATGGATCTCGGCTACTCCAAGATTGACCGAATCGATGCAGAGTACTTGCGGTACACAGGTTCACTTGTTGATGTTCGCGAGCAGACACGGATTAACGCAACGCAAGAACAGGCGGCTGCCTTTGCTATTGAGGGCAGTCCTGCCCAGTCGACGAATTTTATCTCTCACGCTTTCTACCTTACCTGCGCCATTATGCACGTTGGAATACATCGCTGTTTTCGCGAATACGACGATCTTCAACGCAATGTGCAGGATCTCCAGGCCCGCTTGGATGTGATCAAAGAACAGGCGAATATGGCGGCTGGAACACCGAGGCTCCCCTTCATCCAGCAAGTGCTCCTCCGATCCGAAGCTGAGTATGAGAAAGGCCTCGGAATGATACTCGCATTTGACACGCAACTTCAAGACATCGACTTCCTTGGTCAGGTGCTGCGATTTGCCTCCCTCGTGCTGACATGGCTCGTTCGTCTGGTGGATCCTGCCCACAGGCATCCGCATCAAAGATTATCGTAGGGCAGCATCATCTCCTGAAGCACTTAACAGGCCATGCCTAGGTCGCTCCCGCTAAGCCAGACATGCCCCGATGCCTTTGCAATGATTCCAGAATTCATTATGGAGGATGCAATCGAGGCATTTATATTTGCACTGCGTACTTGCCCGAGAATTTTCCGCGAGGTGTCCATCGAACCCGCAGTGGAATTTTGCCTGGTGTTTCTCTCGTCGACCTGGCTTATCAAGAACCCGTATCTCAAGGCAAAGCTTGTTGAGGTGAGCGTGCTTGTTAGTGTGAAGAAATGCTGAGTGTTAGATCTTGTTCATGACTACGTGGTCGCATCGAATCGAGCCTGCTGGCGGTCTGGCTGCCGTTCTCGAGACACATCCCCTGGCCTTGCGACATTTGATTCCTGCGCTGATTCGTTTTTATTCCGGTAGGTGCATATCTGTCCAAGATTATTAGCGTATATGCCTTTGTAGAGGTGGAGCAGACCGGACTTCATTCGCAATTCTACGACAAGTTCAACATTCGCTACCACATTTCTCAAGTCTTTAAGCGCATCTGGAGAAACGACGTCCACAAAAACCGCTTGAACGAAGCCAGTACCGAGATGCACGAAGATTTTATTCGCTTCGTCAACCTGCTTCGAAGTGACATGACGTTTTTGCTTGACGAATCGATCAGCAAGCTGAAGAGCATTCGGGAAATTCAACTCGAGATGGACGAACCTCAATGGGCATCGCGACCAGAGGCCGAGCGTCGTGAAAAGGAAGCGACGCTTCGCTCGGATGAGCGCACGGCTACTTCCTGGCTGGGACTCGCTAATGAGACGATTGTGATGCTGCGTGATATGACTGCCTTTGTGACAAGACCATTCACTGCTCCTGAAATCGTCGATCAGCTTGCTGCCATGCTTGATTTTAACCTTGCCAAGATAGCTGGACCCGAGTGCGCCGATCTAAAAGTGTGGCTCATATTGCTCGCTCGCTCGCTCACAGTTACAGGTCAAAAATCCCGAAAAATACAGATTTCGCCCCAGGCAGCTCCTCAAGGACATTGTTCAGATATTCATTAACCTGAAAGGGCCCGAATTCGTTTCCGCTGTAGCAAGAGACGAGCGCAGCTATCGGCGCGAGCATTTTTCGCGAGCGGCAGGAATATTGACGAAATTTTCTCTTATTAGCCAGGTTATTTAAATGTGACTTCAGGCATATCTTTCTAACTAAATCTGCTAGGACGAACTGGAATCACTGCGCCTCTTTGTTGACGATGTGGAGGCTGCCATTCTTGTTGAGGCTGCAGATGACGAAGACTTTGCAGAGGCCCCGGATGACTTTCTCGGTAGGCCTGAATACGGTGAACAACCAGGCTGATGATGCTTAGACCCTATTACTGCAATGATTATGTCTGATCCTGTTACGCTTCCGAGTCGTGCTATTGTGGATCGGTCGACGATACGAACCCATCTGCTCAGCGACAGCACCGATCCTTTCAATCGTCAGCCGCTGACGATGGAGATGGTGATTACAAGTAGGCATATGCTATTACTTTCCAGAAGCAATGTCTCTTAGATGATGAGCTTCGAGAGCGGATCGTGCAGTGGAAGAAAGGCCAGCGAGGGAGGAAGTAAGCGCTTCCGATAGATGTGTTGCAAACATGCGTACATTGTACTCAGTCTATCTATGCCAAACAATGGCTATGTACTACCATACAAATCGCTGCTTCTCGCCAGGGGCAGATGGCCACTCAAACCATGACCACAAAAACATCCACGTCAGCCAGACATCGACAAATGCCCAAGTAGCAATCTCAGCCAAGGCTCGCTGGGGGCGGACTCGAACATGCAGTCGATACATAACATAGGGCAGTATGTGATAGCGGGGTTCGAGCAGTGGTGCTGGAGCAAGCACAAGAATCGTTGCTCCAGTCCAGACCAATGCAAAAACAGGTCCAGTGTCCTTGCCTAGACTGGCGTGACTAGGGAATTACGGTTGAACGATAGCCTTACTAAGCAATCTAACGGTATGTACGATAGACACGATATATACAGGCGCAAGGGCGTAGCGAACGAAATGATGACGGCCAATGACCCATCGCCAGACGTAGAAAACGTAGTGGCGATTATCGGCAAGGAGGTATGGATGCGCGAACCTAACAGAAATAGGTCGTGGAGTGTTGCAGGAATAATACGCACGTTTGAGTATGAATGAAATACAGCACGGTGACTAGGAGCAAGAGAGACATGAGCTTGTGTCTTCGTGTTTATCAAGATTTAATACGAGAGATGTCCGCTGGGCCTACCTTTTCAGCAGTTGAAAGGTATTCAATAAGCCTGCAATGCTCATACGAGGTATGGTCATCGTAGCCATGAGCACGGCAAAGAAGTACAACGCTTGAGGAACATGCATTCGCGCGACGTGTGCCGATTTGTCGCCTACGATTACGGCAGCAATGTCAAGATGTGAAGACCGAAATCAATACCCAAGACAACTCCGCCGTTCCAAAGCAAAAATGCCGCAAACGACAGGAACATGGATGCGTATGGAGCAATGATGGGAACAAGCAGCTTTGGAAATTCGGTGGCAACGAAGTAGACGCACTCCGACAATTCATGAACCAAATCTGGGCTTGGATGTCAGCACACGAGGGAGCCGTGGACATAAACTCGCCGGTCAAGGCGTTGATCGCCACCGTATTATTTCGTGCCTTTTTGCCAGGCGATGACGCAGTGAATTCGCGGTGCAGGCTGATTGCGAATATGAATGCTGCCCATACGATGTTCGTTTGACGGAAAGTACATGAAGCCGCGCATAGCTAGATTGACTGTTGGCGCCAACGTGCTACTAATTGAGATATTACCAGCGCACTTAGCCAGTATCTGCGACGGAGAGCTGTGGCGTATGCGAGTAATACCACGGCGGTGGAGCCCGTGTCCGTATAGTAGAGCAAATGGCACGGCCAAAGCAGCGGGAATATGGCAACAGCAAGAGCAGCTGGAGCCTCACCGGCATTTTTCGATCCTGTGGGAGCGACGGCATTGCGGATTTCCGCCGCCACCATGAATATAAGCAAAGCGAAGAGGATGTTGATAGATCTAAGCGCGGTGATGGAGCAAGCGGCGTCAGCGCCCAAGACTGTGCGTAGCGGAAGAAGCACAGCGAGAGATAATAGATATCTACGAGATTCATCAATGCAGCATTTGGAAGCGCAGCAATACAATCCAGGAGGAGTGGTAAGCATAGGATCGTAGTGGCTGAAATTTAGATGTTGGCAGTAGCGCTGCGCCTGCGGAGCATGGAAGACCTCATCCTAGCAGCAGTGAATTGCGTCCCACGCAAGAACGTGCTGTGCACCATATAGGGCGCCGGCACCTGTTGATGGCCGTACACGGCGCATAGTGCGAGCACGGCGGTCAATGCCGCAGCAGCCACCAGCCGAGGATTCCGGCGTAGTGCATGCACCAACATCGCCACTGTGTACTTGTATGGGTGCTCTAATTGGGTACGTTTCAGGACACGCTGCAGGGCAAGACACCTGTGACAGACACGAAGCTGGGAGGAACGAGCAGCTTGACTGTGGTGGGTCGCGGAGCTTTCTGCCGGTCAAACGACGGTCACACCGCAGGTTAGTCACGCTTAGGGAATATAATCAGTCTAATTCGCGACCCACCGCAGTTGAGCCTCATGGCCGCCACCACAGTTGCCGTAGTATCCGTTCACCGGTCCCCAGTGCTAGACACCAAGGCCCTATGCTCGCCGCTTTCGGCACATCTCCCACATATATCCGCGAATGCTTGAAGCGATGTGCTTGGAATCCACTGCTGCAGTTGCTCACGCGGGCCACTCTGCATCCCATGCACAAGGCCTGCAAGCCCGTTGCAAATGGCCAGCGCTGTTTGGGCAGACAGCGCATTGAAACACCCCAATTCCCGCAACAATCGCTCATGCTGTGTTGGGCAAGTGATTAGGAATGTAATGGCGATTGTGAGCCTACCTGGCTCTCGCGTTGTTCAATCCACTCCCTCTGTCTCCACATATTTCCTCGCTTTTCTCGCTGAATGTCAAGGACAGCGTGGATGATGCTGACGGTTGCTGCTGGACTGTCCGACAGTAGGGCATGCGTGGAAACACGGGAAAGGCATTTTTCTGCGAAGCAGATCAGTTCCATGGTAGCTTGCGTAAATGTCGGCCGTCCGATATGTCTAACAACACAGTGAGACATCATCCTTGGGTGCTACTGCCCTGGTTACGCTTTGGAGTAGTCCTCCATGACGATCCAGAGGTCGTCATATTGAACGGACAGGCCTGACAATGTCGTTGCCAGCGCGGAGTCGATTCTGCCTGCTTCGCCATCCCCCGATGACAAAGGCTCGGCGGGCAAGAGAAAAGCAGCGGGCCACATCAAGATCCCCGAAAACTGATCGAGACAGATGTCGGCCTCAGCGACCGCCATGCAGGCCGCATCAAACCCAGTCTGGAATTAAATATAAGCATATTACTGCATTGTCCAGGAGCCCACCTGTGCAACCTTGGCACTTTCCCGTTCAAACAAGCGAAGCATCGGATTCATGGCCCGTAAGCCGCCAACAACGTCAATGTTCCGCGCCAATCGGGAGCTGATGACCATCGTGCACTGGTGGGCCGTCGGAGAATCTGCATCCAGCTTAAGCCGCTTTGCATACACTGGAGCCTGCGGATTTTGAGCATAAGCCGCCGGACGAGCGATGCGGAGCTCAAGTTTGGTCGACGTTGCTTCCGAGACGTTGGCACTCGCAATTGATGGTGCTGTACGAGATTCCCGCAGACCTTGCGTTCCCGCCCCCTCGCCAGCTTCAATGCTGGTCCGTTCCAACGAATTTACCGGCGATTTCGGTCGCTTCTGACCATGTAGCTCGAGAAACCGATGCATATGCAACTGAGGAAATTCAAAGCAAGCCAATGACGTGGCAGCATAGCAACTGCATCAAATGCTACTACAGCTTGGCTTTCATGCCTGACTCGTTCAACTCCACAGCAGCGCCAGCAACAGCAACTTCATCGCGCTCTACCACACGAACTTGGAAAATAATCTTGCCGTGTTCGCGCCACATCTTTGTCTCAAGCGTCTCGCCAGGGAACACATGCTTGACAAAACGTGCTTTGACACTGCGTACAGCAGATGGTTCGCTGTTGCAGAACTTGCGGAAAACGTGCTTGGCGCCGATGCCAAAGGTGCACAGACCGTGCAAGATTGGCACATCAAAACCGCCCATCGCACTCATCTGCGGATCAATATGCAGCGGGTTCAAGTCGCCACTCAGGCGGTATAATGCCGCCTGGTCTGCATCCGTCTTCTCTGTCACGATGGCATCTGGCGCGCGCTTTGGTGGCTCATTGCGAGCAACAGCAGCAGCATCCGGAACGCTCGTCCGCTCCTTGGGCCCGCCAAAGCCGCCTGAGCCGCGAATGAAGAGCGAGGACTCGTTGTACATGACCTGCTTCCCGGTATTTGCGTCCACAGTGTCGACGCCAACGATGACTAGCGCACCCTTGCCCTTGTCGAGGACATCGACGACCTTGGCGCGGGAAATCAACTTTCCGGCAGTGGGAAGAGGCTGCAGCAGCTTGATGAACTGCTCGCCGTGAAGCAGCATCATCGGGTTGAAGGATGATACATGCTCGTCTAGATTGATCGCCTCCAAAGCTTTGAGTCCTGGAATGACGCCAAAGGTTGGGAGTGTCTTGAAATCGTCGGCCCCCTCGTACACCAAGTCCAAGTCGCTGCGGGCAGCACCAACGCCCAAGGCGTAAAGAATGACCTCGCGCTCGGTGTAGTCGAACTCCTGCTCGCTACTAGCAGCCTCGGCGTGCGACTCTTGCCAGCGGGTGTAGTTCTCAAATACCTGCTGGAAACTCTCCTGGGTCGAGGTTGGATAGGTCGAGTCGGGCCCAAATGACGCAATAGCGCTCCACTTGGCCTTGATCTCCTCGGGGGTGGGCGCGTGCGACAGCGAGAATCCATGGCCGCCGCTGCGCTGCCAGCGCACTCGCGCCGCCCAGCCGCATCCAACCTCGAAAACACTGCCCGTGTCTTGGCAGGCCTCATGCACAAGGAAGCCAACGAGGGGAGCGACGTAGTCCGGCTTGAATGCCTCGACCATCTCGGGAGGGAAGATGGTCGCTGTCATACGCGTGCCCGCATTGGGAGCGATGGTGTTGACCAGCACATTGTGCTTGCGACCTTCAATGGCGAGCGTGTTGGACAAGCCAATGATTGCGGCCTTGGCAGCGCTGTAATTTGCTTGGCCAAAGTTGCCATAAAGCCCGACGGCGCTGGCGGTGTTGACGATGCGACCAAACTTCTGCTTCAGCATAATATCCCAGGCCGCCTTGGTGACCTTGAATGTCCCGCGGACGTGGACGCGGTAAACCAAATCCCAGTCTTGATCAGTCATCTTGACAAAGCTCTTGTCGCGCAGAATGCCAGCATTGTTGATCAGGATATCGACGCGGCCGAATGCCTGAAGAGCGGTAGCCACCACCTTGTCGCCGTCTTCCACAGAATCATAGTTGGCCACAGCCTTGCCGCCAAGAAGCCTGATTTCCTCGACGACAGCGTCGGCGGCACGGGTGTTC
>QZWS01000233.1:0-16123 GCA_004114245.1 Zoopage sp. CT-All
GCGAGGCAGGGTCACCTTGGGCTAAACCCGGAGGGGAGAATGGATCTGTCAGTCCATATGCACATCTTACTGATACCCTGCGGTCTTGCATGTCTCGCTCAATCATCTTGACAAAGCGTCGAGGCATCTTAATTTGGCGGAGAGCAGCCCGCATTCCTTCGGCTGGTACTGAGTCGTATGCTCGGCTGACGTCCAGAAGAACTGCTTCGAGATGTTGCTTGCGATGCTTGGCCAAGTCAATCAAATTGCGGAATATCATAATAGCGTCCGCTGGTTGGAAGCCTGGCATGAATCCGAAGTTCTTTGCTGCGAGAATGCTGTGTTTCCCGATAATTTCTTGTGTGCGTCGAGCCCACATTGCCATAAACATTTTGCGGGTTGATTCCAACAGGGTGATTGGTCGTGTGCGGTCGAGGTTCCCGTCCCACTTTGCAGACTTGGGTATTGGGCACCGAGTTCCACTCTTCCATGATGTTGGGAAATGGCCGTATTTGAAAACACAGGAGAACACTGCTTGGAGGATGCGAAGAGCAAGTTTTGGGAGATGTCAAATAAGCTCATTTGGTAGTCCGGAGGGACCTGGGGCTTTTCCTGATGGCAGGCTTTGAGTTGCCTGCAGTAGCTCCTCCTTGGTCACTGGTATGCTCAGTGGGGCCCACCATTCTTCCTTGACTGGTTTGAGTTGGCGGTATCTCTGTTCCCAAGGGGATCCAGCTGGCGGTGCGTTCCAGCCCTTGTCTATTGCCCATTGGCTTGCGTGTTCCAGGACAGCACTTTTAACTTGTTCTGGGTCGTCAATAACTCCTTCCTGTGTGAGTACTGTGCTTACGGTAATCGATGAGCGTGGGCGGTCTAGGACTGATCAAAGAACTTTTCCAGGATGCTGTCTCCATTCTTCCAAACAAATTCGCACTGCCTCCTGAATTCGAGATTGCTCAAACTTGTTTGCTTCTTTTCCGCGGGCGCAGCTGATCCTGTTCTTGAATAATCGCATTGATGCTGCATCTGGGTTGTCTGGTATGGATCCAAGGCCTTTTGCCTTTTGGATTAGCTTTGCCTATGTTTGTAGAAATCTCCTGCAACTGCGTGGTGACGGATGCTTCCTTAGTAAACGTCCCAGCCGTATAGACAATATGGCTAGACACGACTGTCGCGGCTTCTCCAACTGACTAGATCCGTGGACTGTACGTGAAGGCAGTTTCTGGGTAGCTGTATCCATTATGATGGCCATCCAGTGTTCCAATACCGAGTCTAATTGGGTCTGTTCCATAGTTGGGGTTGTGTCTGGGAGAATGTGTACGATGGCAGCGAGCTCTGGATCCAGCCGTATTCTCGCTTCCATGAAGGTCTTGAACTCGTCCCATTCATCTGATGTGTCTGATAGATTTCGGAATAGAAACTTGCGTCTTGGGGGTAGCTGGAAATGTACCGGTCTCTTGCTCCAGTCTTGGATGTCCACCTCCAGAGTGATAAGGCGGTGGTCTGAGACCAGATCGGTCAGCTCCTCTTCCATTCCTACTCCCAATATCCGAGATGCTAATGCGTCGCTTACTAGAAAGAAATCGATCCTTGATGCCAAGATGATGTTAGCTGTGTCTGGGTTGTGATAGCGTCGAATGAACGATGGTGCTACTGTGTCTGGGAAGGCTTCGCGCCATGGGTCCTTGAGCTTTGCAGCTGATGCTAGGCGTAGGAATGATCGTTCCGCAAGATGTCCTTTACGGAATCGTGGCAGGGCAGTTTCTCGTGGTATGCTCCATCGGTCCATCCGTGGATCCCTTGATGCATTCCAGTCACCGCCTAGGAGCAGGAAATCCCCTGCAGCTTCTGCGTCTGAAATAATACTGATCAAGGCCTTGCGGATACAATCTTCCTCTTCCTTGGCTAGCATTCTCTCAGCTGGGGTTGAATTGGATTTGTGAGTGTGGGGGTAGTGAATGCCAACAATGATAATTGCTGCGCCTTTGAAGTGGAGGCGTACTGCCACCATGCGACCCGAGTCTTCTCGGTGCCAATGAATGTGTGCTGCGAGCGAATTCTTAATTGCCATTGCACAACCTCGAGCTTGAGTCTGAGAAGGGTCAAATGAATTGAATATCTGATACTGTCCATTCAGGCCCAAATTGAGATTCTTGATGCGGTTAGGTTCAAGGCCTAATTCCGAGCCAAAGGCAATATTTAGGTCATTGTGAAGAATCATATTTTGGAAGCCTTTGATGCGAGCTGGTGAACTGAGTCCGTGTGTGTTCAAGCATGCCAGGCGTATTGATGGGTTCTTGGCCCGGGTATTGGAGAATGAAGAGAACTTGGGAAAGAAAGAAGAGGGGATTGGCGGGGTACTGATTGGATGTGATGTAGACGTGGAGGAAAGGAGAGGAGAAGGAGGATTTCTTGGTGCGGGTTCTATGATTGGTCGTAACATATTTTGATGGAGTTTATGATTGGGGGGTTGGGGGCAGCGACGAGTTGTCCTCTGCCCAAGAATCTGTCTGGGGGCAATATGGGCCTGGTCTTGGATCCATTCCTTGCTGTACTTGGCTCCTTAAGACCATCCTTCGGATCCTAGGTGCACCAGGGTTGGCGTGCTCTATCCCTACCAAAATGTCTCCAGAGTCTGGTGTGTCCGCTACTGTAGGTATGTCCGAGGATAAACAAAAAGACCTGTCGGGGTCTATAAAGGCTGTGGCAGTGATGCCATGGGCTGTTTCCCTTGTAACTTCACTTCCGGGCCTAGCATTTTGAGTTGATGGTGACGGTGATACATTTGCGGCCATTGCTTCCATCTGTGCAACCAGGTTATTGAATTCTGGAGTGGTGTCTAAATATCTGACTGAGGGAGGAAATGATTGTGCTTGTGGTGTGATTTGAATAGTTGCGTCTCTTGAGGCGGGGTGTCCACAGTGCTCAATTTCTTCTGTCAGTCCTATTGGAAGGAGCACCAATATTGAACCCCAAGTAGTAGATCTTAGGGATTACCAGGGGTGTGTGACTGGGTGGTTTTTCTTTTCCACATCTAACCAGACACATCATCCCAGGCAAGATACTTCATTAATATAGCACACATCTAACCAGACACATCATCCCAGACTAGGGAGTGTCAGCAAACTATAACAGGTCCTTGATTGCTCCTATTGTCTGAAGCAGGCGAGGGGATTGCCGGTTCAATTTTCACAGCTGTTGCCTTGGGGCAGGTTGTTCCTGTGCAGACTTCATGGATTGCGGGGCCCATATCCACTTCATTACGTTTGGGCCCATTCCCACTGCTGGCTCAACCTTGTAGTGTCGGAAGCGTGTACGTATAATCTCTGGGAGTGTAGCCGACTTTGTGAGGCAGAGCTTCCAAATATCCGTTAGGGGACCGGTCAGGACTGTCTTGCCTTGTACGTCACATTCCTCATATCGTAGCTGCGTCAGAGATTTGATTTCAGCACCATTGAAGCAATGCATAACTGAGTCGAGGTTCTCCCGGAGGGTCTTCTCAGTCCCTTTTGAATGACCGTGGACCCAGAATTCTTGAGACAAAGGCTTAACTCGGGTAGTGGCTGCAAGCAGTACATCCGCGTCGAGATTAGAGAGAGATTTTGAAATGAAGAGGCCATCCTTGGCCAGGTTTACCGCCAGCGCATTGGCGGTACATCTGACGTATATTTCGCCTTTGGTCTGCCACATTCCAGTTTCAAAGGAGTGGATGTGTGCGTCCAAGGTAGTGGGGGAAAATTGCTGAGGAAGTCTAATGTGTGCTGCGAGTGCGCGCATGACCACAGGAGGTGCCACATTAGAGTGTTTGCGCAGCCATTTCCCCAATTCAAATCCCCAAAACTTTCCCCAAGTGACTGGCAAATTTGAATTGGGGATTTGGCCGCCTTAGTAAACTTCCCTAAACTTTTGGGGATCCAGCCGGTGCCAACATCATATCCCCATTTGATCTCACACCTGCACATGAACTCTCAACCTCAAGTAAGCTACATTTATATCATTAAAGTGCTCTAATCTTCCTATAGCCCAGCTCGGATAGTGTGGATTTAGCAACCTTAGTGATGGCAAATGCTGTGGTGGATGCTCCCCTATCCGCTGAAACTCCCCCCAGTCAGATTGCTCCCAGCACTGCACCCAAGAAGGTGAGGTGGGATAGTGCATGGGACCTTCCTCTGTTGATGGCAGCATGGACACATGGTTGTCATCTGCACAAATTTGGGAAGATGGGGGATCGGTACAAGGATGTCACGGCTGATCTTGGTGCAGCATTGGAGGCAGCTGTGTCTATTTGCCAGGTCAAAAACCATCTCAAGTCTCTCCTGGCAGAGGGCAAGGCCAAGATGGTGGAAGCTGTGCAAGCAACCGGGATTGAAGTTTCATATACAGAAGCCCAGCAATATGCCGCGATGATGGTTGGTGAGGCTGATGAACATAAGGCAAGTGAGCTCCCAGGTTATAATACTAATTATTTGCATTAGGAACAATCAGCAGCAGTTAAGCGATGACTAGAGGAAGAAGATGAGCTTATGGAACAAGTAGCAATGGAGGGGATGTCAGCAAGCAAGTCCGCGCGGACGAGAATGATGGCACCAACCTCTGAGCCGCCTCTCCCGCCCAGCAGCAATACAAGCATATCATCCGAGAGTATACCACTACTACCATATCAGCAAAAACAAGCAAAGAGGCAAAGCCAAACTGCAGAGGACCGCGAGCAGAATAAGACCAGGGAATTGATTGTGACGCAAATAGCCGAGCAACAAGTGCATCAGCATGCCCAAAAACAGCGTGCAGAGCATCAGATAGTGCTGATAGAGTAGATGATAACAGATGCAAAGCAGGCAGAAGCAAAGCAAGCGGAGAAAGAAGCACAAGATGCAGAAAGGTAGCGCGCATGATGCAGTGAATCTACAGCTGCAGCTCCAGATTGCAAAGCTATTACAGCAACTAAGTGAGCAGTAATAATGCACAACTTATTGAAACATAAAAAGAGTGTATTAGTAAGTACAGACAACCAGGCATAGGGAGGCGCATCCGCAGTGGAATTGGGGAATTGGTTGGGGAAAGTGAATTGCTGCACAAACACTTTTAGCAGTTCACTTTCCCAATTCCAAAAAATGGGGAAAGTTTGGGGGATTTGAATTGGGGAAGTGGCTGCGCAAACACTCTATTCACACCAAGTACGTTTGACAATTGCTACATTGAGCTACCTTAAGTGTGCTTGGGCACTGTTGAAATATTCCAGTGCAAATTGTTCTATTGGTGTTCTCTGAAAACGATTCATGCACCTAATTAAAGCAAGCAGAAGTGATGCTATAGAGAAAAATTGCGTATTCTTTATAATCGATCATGAAATATTCAGATGCACACCTTTGCCATCGCAGCCTCGCAATCTCTGCTAGCTTCAAGTTCGGCAGTAAACAAGGCCACGAGATCCTTTGCTTGCTTGATAAGTTGCTCATCGGATGTATCGGATGATTGACCTGAGCGACGAATAACGTCGCCATTTTTGACAAACAGATGGCGGCTGGCCATACTCATGTATGTATTCTTTAGCTGTGTATCGAGCGTGACGTAGAACTTCCTTCGAGTCGTAACAATTTTCCACAGCACGTTGTACGAATTGATCGCAGGATGTTGCATTTTTGCGTTATAGGTATCATGGAATAGGCCGTGCCATAGTTTGAGTCCTTGAGCGATGAGGGTGCCCTCGGACGGCTCGTTGGTGTGGTGATGGGAGGAGCGCTCAGGATGCTTTAAAAATTTCTCCAGGCTCTGAGCGATGGTCGAGTGAGCGCTCAGGTTGTTTTTAATGCTGCTGCAAAGCCCGTTATGGACCTGCCTCTCGATCACAACGGGATTCTGGGCGCTACTCAGCTGATTGGACGCTTCCACCGATGATATCTCCTTAGTGGATGTCCCGCAGCAGTACAACCACGATGCGCTCGCTCCATATGCATGCATGACCATGCAGAGGGCAAAGAGGGTCGTAGCTTTCGTGACGTTCATTTTTTGGCTGGGCGAGTGTGCTTGTCGTTGGTAGCGGCTGGTGGCGTTGGCTAACCCGAAATGGAAATGCAATTTAGACGACGGCTATTGTGCTATTATTAGCCCATTCGGTGATCCATTGACAGGAGTCCCAAAATAGCACACGTTGTTAGACAGAGGTTAGCGGCGACTCTGCTGCAATGAGGCATGCGATTCTGAGGTGTTCTTTGGGAATACAATAGGACGTACATGTCAAAGTGCGTGTAGCGAGTGCGCACTCATTGCAGTGCCATCAACGCGGTGTAAGGCAGCGTCTGACTGAAATCAAGATCGAGCTTTCCCATCCCGAAAAAGCCAGCCCATGTCCTCCCTTTCCGCCGAGCAAATCGCCGAGTCCCTGGAGGCATTCGCCTATCACGACCGTGACGCAGACGCCCTGCTCTCAGTCGCGGAGCTTTCCACGGCCCTGCGCGCCCTCGGGCACTTCTCGACCCCGGCTCAGCTCGCGCCCATCGTCGCCGCACACGCCGGAAAAAAGGACCGCGTGGACAAGGACGCCTTCCTCGCTATAGTGGCAGATGTTGCAAATACGCAGGATACGCTCGAGGATACCATGGAGGCGTTCAGGATGTTCGATAAGGAGGGCAATGGGTCGGTGAATTCGGCCGAGCTGCGGCATGTCATGCTCAATCTTGGCGAGAGCATGCCGCCGGGTGAGTTGGATCGCATGCTACGGGATGCCAAACCCGATCGGCAAGGGCTGTTGAATTATGAGGAGTTTATCAAGAAGTTGATGTCCAAGTGAGAGTACATCCGTATTGTACATTCAATGCTGCTTCAACTAGCGGGGCAACCCATCAGCACGGTCACCAAGGACGCGTTGCGCGGCTGCCAGTAATTCCTCGTACTGCGCCTGGGCCGTGCTCGCCCTCGCAATCGCACGCACCTTGTCGGAGCACACCAGCGCCGATGCTGCCAAACCATGGCCCATCGCTCGCTTTTTCCTCCCTGACGTCGCCTCTTCTTGTCGCATTGACTCTCGCAGTGCTTCCAACCGCTCCAAAAACCCATGAGCTTGCTCCACCCTCCGCCGCGCCACTTCGGCCTCTGCATACATCCGCCGCTCCAGCGCCAACTCGGCAGTCACCCGCGCACGCTCTCCATGCAATTCCGTCAATCGCCGCCTCATCCGGCGCTTGTCCACACGCGCCCGGCGAAGCGCCAACCGCAGCATGACATTCTCATCGACCATATCGGTGTGCTCCAACAGCACCAGCTCTGCCTGCTTGCGGAACATGACGATGGAGCGTTTGATGGCGTTGGGCGTCGTATCAGGGTCCAACGAGGCGAGATAGTCGATGGTGGTGTGGTGAATGGTGTCCGCGATGACGTCAACAGCATTAATTGGCTGAGATTTGATGGTGTTGGTCCTAGGGCGTTTTCGGCGCCTGACCGTGTCCTCGTCCAAATTATTTTCCTCTTCGCTGGATGTGGCTTCGTCATCGGCGTCCAGGCTCAGCGCAGCCAACCGCCTGGGGGCAGCATATTTGAGCACCTGGATGCGAAGTCGCTCAGGCATCTCCATACTCTCGTCACCGATACTCGTCGCCATGCTAGTATCAATCGTGGTGGCGAGCGAGGTGTCTGCAGTGGATGCCGGATCATATGTGTCCACAGGTGAGAGTGGAGGCGGTCGTTGTGCTGGTGCTGCAACAGCGCGGGCGGCAGGAGCATGCTTTTTGATCTTTTTAGGTGACGGCTGAGCGACGGCAAGGTTGTCTGCGGCGGAGTCCACGGCGGAACGACGATATTGCGGCTCCAGCGTCCGAATTCTTTTACCAGAGACGCTGCCAGACTCGATGTTGATCCTTCCTGGCGGCGATTTAAACAATGACACGTCCTTGTCGTCGTCCATGGGAACATACTGAATGGTCTTGCTCGGAGTGACGAGGTCGATAGCGATGGATGATTCAGTCGGAAAGGACGGGCTTGGCGCGGACTGGTGCCAATCGTCAGCCATTGCACTGGCTTCTTCATCAATCGCCTCGGCATGTGCAGTGGCGACTGTGGCCTCCACTAGAGAAGCATCCTTGACGTTCTCCACCTCCACCTCTACCATCATGTCTCCCTCATCGTCATCGTCGGTTGTAGTTGCGCCGTATCCGGCGCCAACACTCTCTACGACCGCCTTCTTTGGTGATTTGATCACCCCACCAGTGATCTGGAACCCTCGGCGTGAAACGATGCTGTGATTACCATGTGGCCGCCTCCGTGCCTTACGCCGTTCCTCACGGGTCGTGAAATCCACAGCGGTAGAGTACTCCTTGTACCGATTATGATCTGTCAGCATTCGACCAGCATCGTCTTCTGACGCGGCTAGTGGTTGCACCGCACTGCCCTCGGCCGCGGCCGCGGCGATAGACGATGCGCGCCAAAGGAGGGCCTCGCCATCGCTTACAACACCGACATGGATTTCTTGATGTTCTTCTACTGCCCCGTTATGCGCAACAACGGCGTCGTCATGGTTCGCATTTGCAGCAGTAGGTTGCCGCGAAGGAATGGCGGCGCCACCGAGCGCAAACCCACGCCGCCCAACAATGTGCGTTCTTCCGCAAGGCACAGTGTGTTAATTAATGGATATTGCTAATAGTAAAGTGCGCACCCGTGGGGACGGACGCGTTGTGCTCGGCGTTCATTACGATTCATGGTCAACAGCAGTCACATGGCTGCATGTTCTCACGTCGAGCTCTGGCCATTATTCCGCCGACAATAACCGACGGCCTGATATTCCGACGTAGTATGTCCCGCCATCCAGTTGTCCTCGTGCAGACCCACGCTGACCAGACATGCAGCTATGCGCGTTATCCCCGTCCCGTGCCTGGACGACAACTACGCCT
Source organism: Zoopage sp. CT-All (assembly GCA_004114245.1). Taxonomy (NCBI): domain Eukaryota; kingdom Fungi; phylum Zoopagomycota; class Zoopagomycetes; order Zoopagales; family Zoopagaceae; genus Zoopage; species Zoopage sp. CT-All. Next base: position 8,859 of record QZWS01000233.1, read on the forward strand.
ATCTCGTCCTTCCCACCCCGATCGCCTCTGCCCGCACAACTGCTGCGTTTTGCATAGACCCTGTCGAACCCACCAATGTTCTCGCCGCGCTGCCTCAGGGCTATTCTCTCACTGCGGCCCTCATTACCCACCACCACTGGGACCATGCCGGCGGGAACACCGAGCTGGCCAAACTCGTGGCCGGGATCGAGGTCATAGGCGGTGATATGAGAGTGGAGAGCGCCACGCGAATGGTCACACACGGCCAAGTTTGGGATTTTCACGGATTGCGCATCGAGGCCATTGCAACGCCGTGCCATACCCGGGGAAGCATCTCCTACCACGTCACCGAAGCCAGTCCTGATTCATCGTCCCCCGAGCCCTCGTCAGTGGTCTTTACCGGAGATACGCTGTTCGTGGGCGGCTGTGGTAAGTTCTTCGAGGGCACGCCTACGCAGATGCTCGCGGCAATGGACCGGCTCTCTGCATTGCCTGCCTCCACACAGGTTTATCCGGGGCATGAGTACACCAAATCGAATTACAAGTTCGCACTTGCTGTAGATCCCGATAATCAGGACCTTGTTCAGGCATCTGCTCGTGCCGGTTCCTTGTCCTGTACGGTGCCATCCACAATGGCCATAGAGCGTGCCACAAATCCTTTTATGCGGACTCGAGACCCGTCCATTCAGCGCACCATGGGCTCTGAAGATGCGGAAGAAGTTATGCGCAGGCTCAGGGAGATGAAGGATGGATTTGGCGGGTGGGTGGGCACCCTTACTGGTGGTGTCGGGATGGCCATGACCTACGCAAGGTGGAAGCTAGGTGTGTAGGACTTGCCATCGGGTGTATTCGTTATGCCGCCTTCACTGCAGCATCGTTGGCTGCTTCTCCCTTGACTCCCGCATTCCACTCCCGCGCAGCACCATCTCGCTTGCTATCTAGCCACACAACAACCACCGTCATATCATCGCGATACATTCGTGCCACTGGCGCTTCGAGGTTCAGTAGCTGCTCGACCTTGCTCACGTCTTTTCCGCCCAGCGAGTTGCGAATGAGACATGTCGCAGCATTCTCATCCACGTTCGAATACTTTCCTCCGCTGACTCCCTTGGCGTGCGCAGAAAGAATAGCCACAACCTCGGCATCCGATATCCGATCCCACAGCCCGTCTGTGGCCACCACTAAGCACCGCGCTCCCTCCCCCATCTCCACCGTGCGCACCTCGGGCCGTGCAGTGACGTATGGCTGCGTCACCGCTAATGCGCTCGGGCCACGCAGATTAGTCCAAAACACCCGGTAGAGCACATCGCTGATTTCCCGTCGCCATTTATATTTGGCATCGCCAAAGGCACGCGTAGGCTCCAGGCCACCAAGGACACGGTTACGGTGGGTTAACGCCAATGGGTCTTCATTCGGGTGCTCGCGGATTATGCGTGCGCGTTCCTCGGCGTTGCGCAGCGTTTGGTCCTCAGACAGGCGTACAGCGCGCCAGCCAAGGTTGTCGCCATCCACCTGCGCCATTACGGCGCGACTATCTCCGGTCACTGCCACAGAGAGCGTGCGTGCGTCAGTGTCGAGGTATGCCATAATAGCGCAGGACCCAGCCACTGCTGGCGCGAGTATACTTCTACCTTGGTCGATGATATCGCTCGAGAGGCCGTACCCGGGCTCAGTGCTTGGAGCACCAGATCGCACCCGGGATTGCACCTCTGCCGGGACTAATTCCATGGCCTTGGCCGCGGCGGCATTGACAATGCCCTCGTCAAGCTCCACAAACGCTTCCTTCATCGCCACCTCCACGCCGTTACTTCCGCCACCACTAGCGACTTTGCCCAACTTCACCGCCACGCGTTTCGGAAGCTCCTGGTGCACAACATCAGAGCATTTCCACCCTGCGTGACCATCACACACCGTGACCAGCCACCCTTTCCCGTCCGACAGCGCATTGACGGCGTACCGATCCTCGCATGGCGCGTTGGCCGCTACCTGCGCCACATCGATGCGCGATATAACGGGATTGTGTGGAAACGCATATGTGCGCTGGTGTTCCAGCAGCTTTCGTTCCGCGGTGCTCAAGAGCGTCGGGGGCACAGAGGTGGTGGATGGCGACGATTGAGTGAGGCGATATCCAGCGTATGCGGCAAGTGATACCGCTCCGGCCAGCAGCATGCCCTGCTCCAGCGTGAATTTGCGACGTGTCTGTGCTGACGTTGCATAAGAACGCGGCGCGGAGGAGGCGCGCGTGATGCTGTGGTTGACAGTGGCAGCGAAGCGAATCATGCTTGAGGCGCACAACCTGATGTCGCCGTGCGCGCATTGGATCTGCATGTCGACATCAGCGGCTACACCAGCTCATCATCTGTCATTCCATCGTCCGAACTCTCGCCTTGCTTTCGACCACGCTTCGGTATCACCAGAGACAGCTTGAATGCAGAAGAATCTCCAACACCTTGGTTGCCTATGAGCCGACACAGCAAATCTCGAGCCATCGTTTTGGCCTCTGCCAACAGCACCGACTCGGGTCGTCGCTCCCCGCCCCAACCGACAAACGCGCCGCATTGAACGTTCCACTCGGCCTCGGGTGCAGCTTTGCCATCGCGCATTCGCTGAAATACGTCTCGGGCAATTGTGTTCAAAGGAGTATCGGTAAATGCATCCACCATCGTTGCCTGTAGACCCGTTATCGAACACTTTGATGGCAAGTTTGAATGGGGTTCTTGCGACAATGGTTAGCATAATATGAAACAGAATGGAACTCACTTCCGGCTTCTACAAGCGTTTGCGGGTCAGCCACATCCGAGACAAAGGCCTTTAGTGCACGGTCCCATATATATGCTTCTCGGGCGCCCTGTTCGTCTCGCGTTCCCCACCCACGTCGTAAGATGGCGAAAGCCCTTGAATTGGCAAATGGGATGCCAGTGGATGGGTCGGTATAGCGTGCGCGCAGCCCTGTTACAGGGCATATAGAGCGAGCGTTGACTAGGAACGTCAGAATGCAGAACGGAGCTAGCAATGGTCTACTATGGTATTGGGGGAGCTGTGATATCGGCCTTAGCAGTGTTTCCGATCCAGGTTTGAAGCGCAGGACAGTTCGAGTGATGGCGGTATGACGAACAGCTGTATCGACACTTTCAGCTGCATCGGACTGCCTTTCAAATTCAAACTCAGGTAGTCGGATAGCATCTCCCGACAGACCAAGAATCACTCCAGGTATTCCTGTTTCAGCTTTAACTCTGGGCGAGGACGCCGCTGCTATTCGAACTCCGCCATCATCGGCGAATTGACCTGCTCCGTTGGCGACCTCGGTATCCGCCTCTGTGCTTTCGAGGTAGGTATGCCACTGAATGATCGGTCCCACAACAGTGGTCTTTCTTCGTCCTCGCTGGCCAGCAATCTTCAGCTTTCGGTCCTGATCGGCGCGCTCGAACCGATGCATCCAGGCAATATTCTCCTCTTCCGTACGCTTCGCCTCCAACAGGCGCTCAGCCTGGGTTATAGTTTGTGTCACTTGCCGCCTTCCGCGAAGAGGATGTGACTCCCGGCGGATAACATCTTCCTTCAGCCTTTCCTGGATAACCAGTTTGGAGCGGACGGCGGATTCGCGAACAGATCGCCTCGTGGCTTGTACAGGTGTAAAGACTAGCCGCTGTTACTGTTACTCCTAAATGTCGCTAATTACTTTTCTCCAGCTTGGCTCGTTTCGCGGGAGGAAGCTCAGGAGCGTCTGGTGACCGTTCGCCCTCAATCACATCAACAGGAGACTTGGCTGCAGCGTGGGAAGCTGTGACTTTGACTGGAGCAGACGAGAGAACACTCTTCAAGTTCCGATACTTCATCTGCAGCACAACCGTCAATTCGCAGACAGAGGGATAAAACGGACGAATTTGCGCTTGCGGAACGACTCCTCGCGGCGTTCTTCGTCGCGCAGCATTTTCTCCATTCGCGCAATTTCCTGCATCTCCTCTTCCAGATTGGCAAACCCGAGATCGTTTTCGTCTTCCGGGTCCAAGAAATCGGAATCAAAATCATCGTCGAGATCGTACGCGGGCTCCGAGGCAGCATCAACCAGCGGCTGGCTGTCATCAACTCTGGGGCTTACGTCGGCTGTGGGCGGTGGAGTGACTACCAAAGGTGTTAGACGAATACAATGACACCGTCGTTGCGATCCCAACCTAGATCCTCTACGGGAATGACGGGCGTGTGTAGCTGTCCAGCAAACTCAATGTCAGCATCCACCTCCTCGGCGTGCTCGCCGCCAATGGCATCAATCCGCTGTCGCTCCTGCGCCACGAGAATATGCAGTCTAATGAACAAGATTAACGCGTAGCTCCCATCGCGAGCTAGTACTTGTTCCCGGCATTGCTGCGCTTTGGTCGGGCGGACATGCCGGGATGAGTCAAAGCGCGATTAGCTTGGAGCAACTTTCCAGCTCGTATTGATGCCAGGCCAGTACAGGCATTGCACACTCTCAGAGGCAACTTTCTATTTCCATGACAGGAAGCCATCGGCACTGGTGGCACATTTGCGAGCACACACCTCTCGGACCTTTTCTGCCACCCAATGTTTGCCGCGCCGTTCGCGCTCAAACCAGCCCACAAGCTCACTCAGTGTCCATTGCATAGCGCCAGCACCTGTTCCATGCTCGCCGCGGACGGCTGCGCCAATTTCGCGCTCAGTGGGAAGTGCGTATCGGTTGCCAAAGGCGGTGTCCAACGGCAACTCGGATGCCTTGGCGGATTGCGCTTGCAAGAGAGGAGATGGTAGAGCAAGTTCACAGCTAGCGGGAGTGCGGAAATAGTACTCGATGATCTTGGCCTCATCAATGTTGGAAATGGTCGCCGGGTCCCAATGCGGTTCACGCGCAGGCTTGGTATTGAGCAGCGCGTCTACCCCTTCAAAGAAATCCCCTTTGCGTGCCAAGACCCGCTGAACGAGATGGAACTCGTTCTTGAAGCATTCGGCAAAGCCAGAACGAGATCCCAGCGTGAGAAGGTGCGCGGTGGTAGCGAGCGCCGTAGGAGACATCTTGCGCAGCGTCTCGGCCTGCTGCAAACACCATGCATCCGATTCCGCACGCTTATCTAACTCGGCCATGATATCGTGAATAGAGTTGGACGCGAAACAGGTGTCGATGAGCTCGCGGACATTGCCCGACAGCGACCATGCTGGGTCTTCCGACGGGTCTTCGGAAAACTCCTCAATGGCTGCATCAACAGCGTCTGCCTCCTGAGTATTGAGCTCACAAAGTCGCTGCTCGAGAGCGGATATGCGCTGGCTGGGCACATAATGCGTCGCAATGCCGGCCCAGAGCACATCAACGCCCCGCAGCTGGGCACCGGTCAATGCCAAATACATGCCTAGCCTTCCGTCCAATCGCGGCAGAAAGAAGGACCCGCCAACGTCTGGGAAGAGCCCGATCTTGGTCTCTGGCATGGCAAACACGGTGCGCTCGGTGGCGACGCGGAAAGGCGCATGAATGGAGAGGCCGACGCCACCGCCCATCGTCACACCATCCATGAGCGCCACCACTGGTTTCCGCACAGATCCAATCATGTGGTTCAAGTGGTACTCCTCCTCGAAGAAGGACACGGCGGAAGGGTCATCTTGTCGGGCGAGATTGACAATGGTGCGGACATCCCCACCGGCACAAAACCCACGCTTCTCGGCCTTGATCAGCACCACTTTGGCGTCCTCTGAGCTGGCCCATGCGGCAAGCTGTGGCGTTATGGCGCGGACCATGTCGAGGGTGAGCGCGTTGTACGCATTGGGGCGATTGAGGAGGATTGTACGGCCACCATCTGCTTTCTGAAACAGAGCTTCTGCGGATGTGTTCATCAAGGAAGTGGCAACAGCGGAGGACGAGGCGAATGCACGTGATGAATGCGGGGTGAGGTGTCGGCCGATGGTGGCAAATCTGCGGAGCATCATCCGTGCGGAGATTGAGATGAGCATCTCATTAAATCATTGCCATCGTTATCCTGACGTCAATCGACCCACTGCAACCGATTACGCCACCCTCTGAGCACTTGGACATGACGACATTGATGGGAGCAGGCATGGGTAGAGGAGAGAAGGGAGACGGGAGACGGGGATCATGGGACAAGCATGAGGGCAATCTTAGGACATTCTGTCTATGTCCTGTATCCTCCGTCGAGTTCAGGTGCTACCCGGATATGAGAGTGTTGGAACGTGGCTGTGGGCGATGATTTGGCCAGAGCCACAGCCTGCTTAATTTGATCCTCAAACACCATCCCTTCCCAGGTCCAGGCCTCCTCCACACCTCTAGCAGCTCCAGCATGCGTTCTCAGTTCACAATGTCATTGCGCAGGCGGGGACCCGACGGCCGTGTAAGTGCTTTAGCGCCTGCCCGTTGAGGCTGGTGCTAAGGATCTTGTGCAGGCCCTCACCGGCTCAGCCGCGAGCACGTCTCTGCTGCCCGCTAATCCCAGCGCCGAGATCCCAGCAAAGGTCTCGCTGAAGAGAAAATCCGATTCGTCCCGGACGGTATGCCCTTGTTTTGCCCCACTTCGGAGGCCGACTGACCCTGTTTGGTAGTTGCCCGCCGTCATCAAGCAGGTTCGCACCGGAGAGGCGACCCGGTCTGCTGTGACTCACATAAACGAGTCGAGCGAGCTGCTGCCGTTGTCGAGGAAGCGACTGCGAGATGATGAGGTGGGGTGCGAGTACAGCATACAGCGGCGCTGACCCTTGTAGCAGCCGACGACATGCCTTCTGCCAGCAAAGTACCGGCTAATTTCGAAGGATGACGACACATGCGCCACTCCTGCACCGAGCGCATTCCCATCGTCGGATGATGCGAATGTCGCTACCCAGACGAACTTGCCCTCCGAATCGTTGGCAACGCACCGGTTGTTGCAGAGCGCCGCAGTCATTGACGATTCCGAGACTGCCATGGACATCGATGATCCCTGCATTGACGACTCGCAATGCTCGCCATATCCGCCTTTGACATCGTTCAGCTCTCCAGACGAGGTATTTGATCGCTGCTCCATGTCACTGTTTACCGACTTTACAGTCAACACACTGCGTCTCACTGCAGCCAAGCCATGCGGCGCCAGTCGAGAACTCGCTCTCTGATGGGACGCTTCCCATATCCACGTTCTCACTTGGCAGTAGCGCTGCACTGCCCATTCACGGGCCACTCCCAGCGCGTCCGTTATCACCACCAGTGTCGCCACCCAGTCGACACACTGCGTTGGCTCCGACCACACATTGCTTGAGCAGTGCCGATTTGGACGCATTGCACATGGCATTGCGGCCATCCC